>WEIT01038756.1:59672-73977 GCA_013389985.1 Dryoscopus gambensis | reverse complement strand
TAATAACTGGTTATAAAAGATACCCTATAGCAGTGGCAGTGCTGTTGTAACATATATTTTGCTAGGAAAATATATATTTACACTGAATCTTTAGACTGAGGATCCCCTTTCATGGCCCACCTTGGGCCATGACACATAGCAGCTGATAAAAGGGAATCTCCTTTTTACTGCTTTGGAGCTACAGACCCAAGTGGAGAAAAGGACATAACCATAGAGGACAATTGTGTCCAAGGCAGATTTTGCTTTCAATAGAACAGTTTAGTTCGGGCTTGTTTCCTTTTATTTCTTAAGCCCTTATCTTTCTACACTGTTATTTTTTCTGGTTTACTTACAAGTGTGTTGGGCCATTTGGATGATAGAAAACCACATACACCACCATGAAATGGAGGTGTTTAAGGGATGACATCCATAGCATTTCTCTCTTGCTTTCTGGAAGTTAATGTGGCTATTCTGAGTCATATAGGCTTTCTTTAGATGGTAGGGATGTAGTCTCTACAGTACTGGAGAGAAGTGGGAGTGATGTGCAGAAAATTCCAAGGGAAAAATCATCCCAAATGTTTTTGGTGTCCCTTCTGAGAGCTTCGCCAAAACATTCCTTAAAGAGGAGGCAACAAAACAGACTGAGTTGCTAGCTCTTTCTTTTTGAATGAAATCTGTCTTCCTATAACTGAGATAGAAAATGAAAAAAAATCCAAGTTGTTAGAAGAAATGGCAAAAAAGAAAAGATATGGCAGTAGTATAATTCTGCCTGAAGGTAAGATACGTGTTGCAACGTGCACTGAATTTTTCACTGAATTAATTTGCATGAATATTGCACAGGGAAATGTGTATGTGCTGTGCCTTTAAATGTAGATGCTTCCCAGAATGTTATTTGCATGTTCACAAATTATGTATTCCTATTGTACCATGTATTGAAAAACAAAAATAAATGCAGTTCCTACAAGGGAGGAGGGTCTTTTTAATCTTTAATTAAAAATTAAACAGAAGTGTTCTTTGTTGATGTCAATCTCAGCTTCATTAATGACCAGATCATACCCTAATCCAGTATCTTTGGTAGACTTGGATTTACTGACTAATTAAACAAAAAGAGTCAGTATTGATATATGAGAACAGTCATGCAACTCTAATTAAAGTTGCAACAAATTGGTTTTTAGTCATTTCATGCATTCAGCAGCAACCCAAATTGCACTTGTTTTGCAAAAATCCAATTTTAGTCTGTCTTATTGAAGGAAGCCAAAAACCGGGCTCTTTTACACCTACATATGCACTGACACACTCTATGAAGTCTGTTTTGACAGCTTCCTATAATATTTAGCCAACGACGACAGGCAAGCTAAAGAATCAATAACTAAACCTTTGGTGCATGTTGCAATCAAGAGCAATTATTTACATGTCATGTTGAGTCATTTGGATGGTGAAGTATTGCTCAAACCCATCATTTAACCAGACAACTGTATATATGAGCTTTCAGTTGGCTCCCTGGTCCCTTGGGACTTCAGTTGAATTATTCTGATGTGAATATTCATGAGGTTTGACGGTGGTGTTTACCACTTGATTATGGCAAAGATTTAAGAGTTGTTCTGCAGTTCCTGGAAGGGAGTAGCCATGACATTTGGGAAACAAATAGCTACGGTTACACCACCTGCACAGCTCATATGTGGAGAAGCTGCAGCTGCTCCAAGATGGCTTCATGCATCTGTGCACAATGGGGTGATGGGATTTATATGGAGAAAGCAATGCATTGTGCTGGATCCAAAAGCCAGTGGTTGTAGGGAATCCCACAGACTGCCAAGTCTGCCTGTTGGACACCCTAGGACAAGCCATACAATGTATGATTTCACAGCTCACCAGGCTGTGCCTTGAGGGCCGGGCTGATGGAATGCAGATCCCTGAGGTTGACTCTGATGATCCAGATGCCCACTGAGATCAGCTCTCACTCAGCTGCACTTCTCGCTTGATGGCATGTTTCAACATAAAGTACCCCAAACTGAGCAAATACAAGCTGAGGCATGGAAAATCTCCAGGTACCTTTGAAATAGCTGGATATCTAGCTTTACTGATCATAAAATGGTCAAAGTAATTCTTGTCCCATTTATCTAACCCAGTGCTACAGTCTCCTTAATGATAGAGTGCAGAAAATTTTGATCATGGAATTCAACAAGTCCCAGTGATATTATCTGTGCTCTTTTTCACAAATGCAGCTGTTATCTTACAGGCGTCCCATGAGGCACAGGGATATTTTGGTCCAGGAACGGAAGAACCGAGGGCTCAGCACCTCTTCTGTGACTTAAACTGTATTAAAGTTTGAAATCCTGTGCTCAATAAAAATTTGCAGTATTATATAGTGACTATATACTGATATACTGTGGAAGTTGCATGATAGTACAAAAGTGGATTGTGACTGTTATCAGTTATAAGTTTGATTTTTGCATTGGCCATGTTAAGAGGTTCAAGAGCATCTTTGAAGTTTAGGAACTCACATCTCAAATGGTGTTTTGCCTTTGCCAGTTTACTGACTAACAGTGGAACATAAATTTACTTACCTCTGAAAAATTGTGCCTGTATTAGCTGCAAAGTGGACAGAGGCTTACAGAAAAACTTCTATAGCATTGGTGATATTGGCTGACATATGGGTGTTGAGCTGGCTTGGAAATTTGAGGTGTCTCACTCTGAGTTTCCCAGACATGAGGATTTCAGTCTCACCAGCAATTTCGGAAAATCTTGGATAGATGTTTTTCTGACTGTGGTACCAATACCTTGATAGTACATTATATTCTTTAAAACAGGAAAAGACATTATTACCCAAGAAGCTAGCAAGCCTGATCAACAGGCACAAAGGTCTGGAGGTGGGAGTTAGCATTGCTGCTACAGCTGGCTTCAATGGCACAGAAACCAGGTTCCATCAGTGCAAACTTTTCTTAGCATCTTTCCCTTCCTTTTCTAAATGAAATCTTCTGAACATTTAAAAAACCCAACAAAACAAAACAAAGAAAAAAGCAAAAAAAAAAAAAACAAAAAACCACCAAAACAAAAAAGCCAAAAACCACCACCAGCAGTCAGGTCGGCTCACAAAAGTAGTAAAGGCATCTCTAAACAGCACAGTGTTTCAAGGAGTAATGGTTCTTTCATGCTCTTTAATCAGAAAAAGGACACCAAGGGCCCTTCCTTACAGTCAATATGATACAGGATTCAGTTGTCCGCAAACTAGAAGGTCAGGAAACTCAAGTGAAGAGCCTGTGGAGCCTCCCCAATTGAAAACCTATTAATAATAAAAGAGATTATTCACTGCTATCAAATATAATTACAGGCATCAAACACCCTGGAGCTGAAAGACCATTTATTTAACATATAGAATAAGCAGATGTAGTTGTGTAATGCACCTCTCTGCAGCATCTTAACACAAGGCTTCAGGTGGCAAATAAACCACATTACTAGAGCCATAATAGTGATTACCTACAGGGATTTTATGTGGCACAGTATGCTCAAGAAAAAAATTACCATCTAACTTTTTTGTAATTTTAATGCATTTCAATAAGTATTTTGTCTCTCCGTCCAGATATTTTATGTCTGCAGCTTCAGGTCCAGGAGCTGAACTATTCTGCAAGTCATTTTTAATGATTCCTTGTGTACTCAGTGAGTGAATCACACAAGCACCTGGAATTTGATTTGTGTTTCTTAATCTGGAAGTTAAGCTACAGCTACAGCCCAGTGCCTGGGTCCAAATGCAGTGATCAATGGATTTAACTGAAAGATTACTACTGACAGGTTTGAGGCAGACCTTTTGTACTGGAGGAGTATCTCCATAGCTAAACTACAGTACCAACACAGATGGAAAACACATGGTTCACAGGGTGTGTCTATTTCTGTCAAATATTTTATCTGACTGGTTCAATCTTAGGTCTTGGCATCCTCACCACCTACACTAAACATACATTACTTCACTATTGAGTAAACTAACTTGTTCTCTTCAGAAAAAATGCTGTGTGTAGTGAAACGTTCAATCCCAGCACTACTCTTCAGATGTCAGGAGGACAAGAACTGGTAAGATTTGACCCCTTTCAATTTGCAAATATCTCCTATCCCCATTTACAAGGGGGAAGCATATAGGTATAGAGGTATATCTATTTCTTGCCTCACTTATGCCACCTTTTGGCCCACTCCTGTCTTGAGGATGTGTTCCCAACCAAAGTGTGCTCAGACTGTGCCCCTGCCTCAGGGGCAGGCAGGGGAAGGACAGACTCAGATGAAAGTGCCTGGGATCCCCTTGGCAAGGCATAAGTTACCCAGGCCTCGTTAAACTGCCAGGCCTCTTTCCTGTGCTTCCGTTCCCACTGTCACTGCTCTCCAAGATATAGATACACAAAAAGCTTGACAAGCAGCACAGAAAGGCAGAAAACACATATGACAGCTTAATGGCTTTGAGAAAGAAAAACATGTCAATGTTTATATTTACAGAAGCAAGGCAGCACGTCTTTAAATGACATAATGGGCTTCATCTGTTAGGGCATTTGATTAAAGGTCTCCCACAATTAGTAAACTAACAAAAGCTTCATCAAGCACTGAAGAAAATTATTATTATTATGCATTTATACTGCAGTCAGTCCTAAGATTTCCAGACCAGGAGTGACAGCTACACAAGAAGTAAAAAGAATAAAATAAAACAACTTTAATAGCAAATGTCTGAATGGCTGAGTCACAAATAGCTTAAAATTGAGGTAATTCCCTGCATTTCTTCTGCCAGTTGCAACCCTTATACACATATGTGAATATATATATTAAAATATATATGTCAAAGTTCCACCATCAGTGAGAGTAAGAGTAGAACCTTTCTTCAGGATTAGATATATGTCGTAATTACCTTGTTTTCCTGAAATACATGTGTATTGTTATAATCATTGACTACTTCCAAAGGTAAAACTTCTAGCTAAACTAAAGGGTAAATATGGGACAAACAGAAGTACAGGATATCTAACTATTAACTTTCTATGAACTTTATGAAGTCTTGCAGAAAACCATTATCAGTTCCTTTAGAAGTTTTAGGTATTAAAAATCATAAAAGCTAAAATAAAATCTGATCTTTTTGGAAAAGACCTCATGTAACAATATTAACAACTTTTTTTTTCATTTTGACTTATACAATAAATTTTTCCCAACACCTCTTTGTAGCAGCTGGCAGATGTCCTTGTGCTGTTTTTTTTACCCATTAGTTTTATTTTTTCTGCTTCCTATGGGTTTTTAGGAACTGCAGCATGCAGGGATGATGCAATGACTATGACGACTATACCAATATACGCAAAGAATAGTACAGGGCATTGAAAAAGAAAGGATATTTTTAGGGATCTAAAAATTCTGAAACCACTGCTAAATATTCAGGCTAAAGGCATTCCATAAATGTAGTAAGTGAGCAGCTAGAAGTGTGGCCTTCACCAGCAGAACTGATAGGAGCCCAAAGCAAGGTGGATGAAATGGAAAATAAAGAAAGAAATCAGAATTTTTAGGTTGTGATATTCTCCAAGAATTTTAAAGCCAGTGAACAGATTAGGACATTCCATTTCCTCAAGGTCTTAGATGTATTTGTCCTGAGTTTAAGGTCAGTAACTATGTGAATAAACATATATATCCTTCAAGGGCAATAGAATTTAAAAAGATAGGTCTTTTGCTGACAACAACAGTGCTACTGATTCCAGCAGGCTCACTCTGAATTACACGGGCAGAGGATTTGGGCCACATTTAGGGTAATTTTTGAATTAAAAGATATTAAGTCAACAATCAAAATGTCCAGAGAAAAACAGAAAGAGAAGTGGTGTGACGGAGAAAGAAATGGACATGAAGAAGTTCCTGCAGGGGACCAACGCAAGAATATGGCACCAGGAACACGGGACTGGGTGAGGCAATTAGCACATGGCTAAAAAACCAGAAACGCGATCAAGCTTTGTAATCCCACCTGCTGTGATGGACTACATTTCTGAGCCTTTCTTTCTTTCATCTCCACTTCGAATCATTCAAGAAAAGACTGATGAAGTCCAAGTCAGGTTCATCTCAAATACACAGAGATTCCTCAACATCCTCAACAGAATTATTCAATACAGAGGGAGCTTCCTACCTCAAAGTTGTGCAGTTATACCAATGAAGGAAACAACACAGATGAGAGAGTCTGAATTGCATCTCTTTCACTATGTATAAAAGGCAGGAGAAGATTAAAAGCAAATAAGGTGAGTGTTTGTCTAAAAATATGGGTAGGAGGTGAACAGACAGTAAAATTAGAGATGAACTCCGAACCCGTGATGTAGACAACATCAAGATCTCCAAAAGAGAAACTGGAACAGTGAAGGAAAATCTGAGGTAAGCCAGGGCTGTAACAGAGTGGGAAGAATAGAAGGAACTGCTATAGGAAGTCACTGTACAGAGGCTGCACCCTGTGTAACAGGAGCCTGTGGGAGTTGATGGATTGCCACTTCACAGCCACTGAGAAAGAGGAAATCTGGATTCTAGCATCAGAAAATATATTGAACTGAATCTCTATTCCTGTGATAGGTACATATTCAGAAGAATGAGACCAAGAGAGGGGGCACATCCAGTATTAGCCATATTGGGTTGTACAGAAAGAACAGGGTCTTGGCTTCCAAGGCATCAACATTCAAAAAAGTAATACAATACAATTATTACAAAACAGTAATTGAAAGCCCAGGAGAGTTATCTCTTTTACATAATGTGTCTGTTTTCTGGTGAATTCTTTGGAAAGATTTGCTCAATTAGCGGTAAGAAATAAATATTCAAGGAGACAAGAAAATGTGTTCTTAGTGAAGTAGTCTGATTAATTACCTTTACAATCTGTTTCTTTTACTCCATGATTTCAGAAAATTGTATTTTTGATGAAGAATTGTGCTCTGCTGTTGAGTGTGGAAAAGGAGGTCTAATAGAAACAATCCATAAGCTGCATGTTTATACAAATATACTGGTTGTATATGTACACACATATGGTTCACTGTCATTTCACTGAAGTTGTTGGTTTTGCTCTGTGAGTGAGAGCCCCTGAAATCAACACGTAGCTGCTGAGACTCAGAATAAAATGGTTGCTCTCCCTGGAGACAAATTTTTCAGAAACATAACAATGAAATATATACTATGTAAGAAATAAGGCAATACAGTTTATTTGGGATATATATATAGAGAGAGAGCACAGTCCAGCTACTGTAAAATTGAGAAAAACATTTATAAACTTTGTTGAATTAGAGCAATTTAAGAAAGCAATTTTTATTGGCATCACTTGATACTGAAACTTTTCAATCAATTGGGAGGAAGTATTTCCCGTGTTGTGCGCAGCCCAGAGCTCTTACCCAGACATTCCCGTGCTGCTCCAGCTGGGAGCAGAGGCATGTGCAGGCACAAGGCTGAGGGTTTGTGGGCTCAGAGTAAAGGTAAAAGCCCAGCTGTTCTGCTTGGCATTTGCTCCAGATGATTCCTGGGAAATCTGCCAGGTTTATGCTTAGGCAGCACAGCCTTTTCCATAGAGACTGTGAGGAAAAAACAGTCCTCTCTGAGTAAAACACAGGCAGAGCCACGAGGGAACCTTGGCAGGGAAAACTCAAAGATTTTGCATCACCTTCCTTACAGCAGAGGTGATTCAAGGCTCATTCTATATTCCATTTAAAAAAAAAAAAGCTGTTTTTTTTTTTAATAATCATTTTAGTTTTTATGAATGTGCACGTCCAATGAAAAGTTTGAAGTAACATCTTTTTACTCTAAAGAATCCCTGGAAATCACTTGGCATTAGTAGTGCTAGGAAGATTTACCAGGAGAATAAAGAGCCTGGGTTAGCTAATGATGTACAGTACCCCGAGCCCGTGATGGGCTCTGCTTCCCAGGTTAGGAGCTAACAGATGTGCTGTGTGCCCCTTCCAGCCTGCAGCATTCCCTTCCCACGGGAACCAAGTTTGGAAGGGTGATGAAAAGTTTGCAAATATCTGTGTCTCATCACAACACAGAGTCTTGAAAAATGCTTTTTTTTATCCAGGATCTGGAAAGTTTTCCCAGCTCCTGCTGCGCAGACAAAACCTCCAGCAGCTACTGGCTCAGGCACAGAGGCCCCACATCACTGCATGTGTTCTCAAGGTGGATTTCCTCCTATCTACCCTACACCTTCACAGTGCCTGTGTCAAAGCTTCCAGTGTAAACATCCAAGCACACACAAGCACATCCCCACAAACACACCTGCAAATATCTCTCATGCCTTCTTTTCATGAATATTTCTGTGAATGAAACCTCACTACAGCAAACATTCATAGAAAGAAAACAGAAGCAGTCATAGACACTGTCTGAGGGAACTTTCTGATGCTAAAGAAAACTTTATGAGGACTGTTCATCTCTTTACCCTAAGGTCCTTTGAATGTATGGGAGATTACTTCATACATGGACTGCCAAATTTGGCCCATAACTCTCCTTCCAGAAGTTCCAGATTAATCCAAAACTCTAAACCAAATTATTTTAGCCTATTTCATTAAATTTTCTAAAGATGTCACCTTGCACAAGAAGAAAAAAGTCTTTGAAAAGGGACTGCCTGAAAGGTTAAAATTTACATAAGTCTGGCATTATTATCATTATTAATACCTACAACATATCCCTCGCAAGCCTTAAGGGGCTTCAAAGAATTAAATGATACCTATTTTCAAAGAAGTGGTAAAAGTCCTGTCACCTACATGATCTGAAATAAGATTTTTCAAATTCCTTAGAAACATTCAGATGGAAGCACTTTTGCCCTACCACATGCACAGAGAAGAACTCATCTTTTTTACTGACATTCAGCTTCTCTGTCTGTGCTTTGGAGAGTCCCAAGCTAACTGTACTCATCCCTGTTCCTTTTTTCTCATCCTCCTCTCAGAGATGACATTCCAGCTAAGCTGCTTTGGGTGAGGACGTTCATGGTGCAGGGTCTGGTGTCCTACTTTCTAGGAACAGGTCAAGCACAGACTTGCTGAAGGTGTTCGGCTACACTCGGTGTCTCATGGCATCTGATAGGCAATCTTGGACCTCTTAGTTTTCCCCATCTTCTCATTTTCAGAAAGGTGGCTGGGGACAGATTTTCTTTTTGTTTCCATGACTGGTTTTTTAAAAATATACCATTTCCTGATGTCTAAATTCTGGATTTAGTTAGGTTTTTGATCTAGTACAATGCTGCTAAAAAAGACCAGGCTGAAAGGGATCACCAGCAGGATCATTCTGTGAATGAAGCTGGAATAAAACCTGTGGGAGAACAGAAGGGTCTGGCTTCTTTGAATAAATAAATATCTTAAATGCAATGTTGAAAGCTATCTATGGTATCACACAAACCTATCAGTTAGCTGAGCTGAACTCTCTGTGGAACCAGAAAACATATTTAACCAAATTGTAGTTTATGCAAATCACTTTACATAGCTTTGAACTTAACTCCCATTTATTCCTCACACTGGTTTACAAGGAATTTTCTTTCTCTCCTTAATTATTTGCTTTTGTTTGGTTTTACTCTGTATCATGGCATGATCTCTGCTGTAGGAGGGGCAAGTTCCACATCAGACAGCAGTTCCAACCAAAAAAAAACCTAACCTAGATAAACAAGTCTCTAATCTAGAGGCATATGAAAGCTTTCCAGACAAGGTCTGCTCCCTGCTTGGGGTTCATTTTGCTTTCTAGTTCTCATATATAGAGGCCTGCTTGGGAAAATCAGACAGACTGTGTCTGCTTTGAATTTATCAGGCGAACACACACACAGAAAACAA
Organism: Dryoscopus gambensis; assembly: GCA_013389985.1. Taxonomy (NCBI): domain Eukaryota; kingdom Metazoa; phylum Chordata; class Aves; order Passeriformes; family Malaconotidae; genus Dryoscopus; species Dryoscopus gambensis. The sequence goes on along the minus strand of WEIT01038756.1, from coordinate 64,225 downwards.
GAGTGTTTAGACTCTGGGCTGCTGGTGAATGCTCAAAATTCCCCACTGTCCCAATGACTGTAGAGCTACTTGGCATATCTTCAATAAAAAATTACATCAGTGATGCTCTGGAAACTCAATTGAGGCATAGGAATGACAAGAAAATAAGCAAATCCACAGTGAAAGCTTTGGCAAAAATTCTCTACTTCATTTCAAATGTAATAGCATTCCTGGTCTCTAATTTCTATTTTATTTTTAGAGACAAATGAATTACTAGTACAGCTCCTCATAATCTATTTCTTTCCATTTCTCAGACACTTTTGGGGAGCGGTATAATTTTAGACTGTAAAAATATACGCCATCTGGTTTATATATAATTGAGCCACTCATACCAACATTTTTTGGATGTAAAGCCGTGCTTTAGACCACTGGAGAAAGGCTGTGAGAAGCTACACATTGTTGAGAGCAAAGCTGACTGCACTTCATTGCCTCTCTAGGTATGCCCCCTAGCTGGCCTTGGTTTTGGCTCACCTACAGTGCACCTTGCATGAGAGACGACACAGTCAGAAGGGACATCCACACTGCACATAGAAATGACTGTGCTGTTAACACAGGCACTTAAAGAAGCCCCCTTTTTGGCTACCAGCCAAAGTATAAGATTAAGCATTTGGGCAGAAGTGCTGATTTTATTATTCCTTAAATTTTCCAAAGCAGAGGAAAGGTAGTACTGTCTTGATTTGTTTCTGCCCCATCAATTCACGGTCAGTAAACTGGTCAGTATGACCAGCGGGTTAGTAAGCCCAGTATCTGGGATTGGTAAGAACTGTGACATACAGGATGAAGTGGGGAATTTGGAAGTTCCACCTGCCCATTTTTTTCTCCTGCCTACTTCTATTTGCCTAGTTCAGTGTGCAAGTCCTTCTTGCTTATGGGTAACAGTGCAGCTGTGTCATGTATTGATTTGGATTTACATCTCTAGCTCAGCATCCCCCTGAACTGCAGTGGGAGTCATTCACCAAGTAAAGTGTCCACTGCCTAAATGTGTTTTTCTGAACACCTGGAAGAGAATGATCCCAAAGAAACTTGCTTTTCCTCAGCAGATACCCTAATGATGTTCCTTGCTGTGCTACTGTCAGTAACAAAGGACAAAGCTGTTAAGTTTGGATCTTGTTGCCATTTTGATCCCAGAAATTACTGCAAGCGAGTGAACAAGGCAGGAACGAACAGCACAGTCAAAACAGTGAGAAATGTGCTGAGTGTTAGAAGTTAATGAAATACAGTTGGCTGCCACTGACATTGGACAAACACAGGCTGAAGGCTTTCAGCACAGCCACACTATATTTGCTCTAAATGGTTTACTGCAATAATTGAAACACAATATGCAATTAAAGCATATTTACTGAATCCTCTTGAAACTTGTGAAGCTGATGAGGAACACATTCAATCAGCAAACCTATCTTGCTCTCTTTGCGTTGCTAGCTGGGCTGGCAGAGACACAGATGGGAAAACTGCTCTGAAGAAAACAGGTCTGCCACTGAGAAATGTATATTCCATCATCCTAAAATGCCAACTAATGCAATCATCAGAAAAAGATCCAATGAAATATCACACTGATACTGGCTTCACACAGGTTTGTGCATCTGCTGCCAATCTGTTGTCCGTTTATGCCCTGCTTATGGCCCAAGGGAGCAATTTCTGTGTGCAGGCTTTACTCTCAAGACAACTGCTTTGGAGAACGGCACTCTAAGGGTGCACATTACCTGACATGGGATTTTTTATCTTATGTTCTGCTCAGAAACAATATAATTCAAGGCACTGGAAAGACAGCTACCAACATTAATGTGCATTAGATCAAACCCTAGCCAGTCTCCAGTCTCCTAGATGCTGGTAAATAATGTGAAGGATTCTGCCATTGTTTTTGGCATTTGAATGTATTTAGAAAGTTGACTTGGAGTGTTCACATCTGCTGAGAATGTGCCCTGTGGACATTTGTGACAGATCCCTGACCATTGTAGGCCTACATTCCTCACCTAATCAGGAACAGGCAACTTGTCATTTTGCCAAGTACCAATAATCAGTAAGGGAGACGATCCAGAAAATTTAGAGCTGCTCATGGTTCCAGAGATATATGAAGTCTGATATAGAGAAACTTCTTGGTTAGTACAGTGCTTTCTGTTGTGCCTCTCTCTAGCACTATTTTTCAGGAACCTGGCAAAAGATCTTTGTGGAACAACAGAGTCTTGGAACTTCTTTCCAACATGTCCATCCCATGGACCTCCCAGCCCCCAGTTACTACCAAGGACAGGAGCTGAGGTGAGAAGGCATCGCAGAACATTTAACATGCAATGCCACCATGCGTCTGACAGTGTCAAAAACTCCTCCCCTGGTGGAAGATTCCCAAACATTAAATTCTTGAATGATGGATTTATTTATTTCACCGCTTCCCATAATTGTCCTCAGTCAATTATAGACTGAAAAATGATTTAATTGACCTCTGAACATGCCAATGTGGCAAGTCCTGCCTCTTATCAAGTTACACTGCAACACAAAAGAACAAGGGAAGGTCACCTCTACAGTGCTGGGCAACTTGGATGCAGAGACACATCCATAAGTTCTCCAGTCTTAAGGACAAGTTCAATCACGCAACATCTCCAGTAAGGACAGCCCCACCTGTTGCTAAGTAAAATCAACAGCAGATAAAACACTTACATAAACCTACTTCAACTCTCACACAAAATTCCTCCCACTGCAACACTAGACTAAGCACTAACAATGAGTATCATTAATTAAATTGTCTTTTAATGGCTCAGGAGGTGGACTCTGTAAAAAAGAGGAAAGGGACAGAAACTTGGATTTAGAGAATAAGGATGAATTTAGACAAGAAGGGTACATTTCACTTCATTTTAACCATCTAAAAAAAGAGCATCTCAGCTAAGCTCATTCTTTGTGCTTCGATCAGCCCTTTACAAACAAAGGAGAGAAGCAGATGCTTACAGAAGATAAAGTAAGATTATCTTACACGAGAAGTGATTTTGAAACACTTAAATATGACAAGACAAGGACAAAGCACATGGAGAACCATACAGAGATCAAGGAACTGTGGTTTTTGCCTTCACAGAAACCCAAACATGAACAGAGTAACTTCTCAAGTCTCTTGCCTTCCTCATGGTCTTGCTTGCTAGAATTCAAAGGTGAATCCAGCAGCTGCAGATATTACAGGCAGTTTAATGAAAGGTAGAATTCATAAAACACACTTCTTTAATCTCGGAAGGATCANGAATGGAAAGATCCTTTGGAGTTTGGACCTCATACAGTTAGGACTCATAAAATTGCCTCTGACTTATTTGTCTCAGATTCACACACATTCGCTGGAAAGATTACTTATTCAAGCCTCTCTTGTCAAATGGCGTGATGTTATTTAAAATCAATTAATTCTTTCTAGGACTTGAGTGCATTTTTTACATCACTTGTGAAGCTTTTTGCACACAAGAATTTCACTGACATCATAATCTGTGGCTAATTCATTAAGTGGTGGGCTGAGAAACATTACAGAATGTGAAATGAAAAATTTAGTTAATAAGGAAAAGGTCAGACTATATGATATGAATTAACAGATCATCAAAAATGCACAGGTATGTGACGATTTCAAAACTAATGTGATTTTTATTTGAAAACTGTCATTCTATGGCTATTTGAGGAAAGAAATTATAAGTCTTTATGCCTGGTGCATCTTGCTGCCCTTCCTTCCCTTCCTGATGCAGAGAGGGTGAACACACTCTTCAAACTCATTTTCCAGTTGCATATCTCACTGGGTCATTTTTTATTCACAAATACAGCAGCCTGACGGGGAGAGTGACACCACTGTTTGGCAAAATTGCTGAGAGCGTAAGAGTAGACAATTTAAAAGATAACTAAGAGGCAGTAGAAGAATGACTAGCAGTCTGTATTGATGCTGCTATGAGTAAAACAGCATTTTCACTGTATGTAGGAAATACTCTGTTGTTTGTTTGGACCCTTTATGCCTTAGCATAAGACCTTTTGAAGCAGGAAATAAAAAGCATTCCTGCTTACATTAATAGATCTGCCAGCTGGGAGGCAGAAACAAAGTCAAAACCTTTTATGTGGTCCAGTCAGTATAGGTGGAAACATGGCTTCATCCTAGGCTGATGTTAGTGTTAAGACAAAAATGTCTCTCATAGACTTTTTTTTACAGATTTAGCCTTTCTTTTGTGATGTGAAACATGTTTTTTGAAGCAAATTTGAAAAAGAAAGAATTCAAGAGAAAGAATTCATGGAAGAGAAGGAACCCAGGCAATAGGATCCTTGGGATAATCAAATTCCCCCTTAAATGAAAAAAAGCCTGACACAAATGTATATCTCCCTAACTAACAGGGGTGGAAGTTTGTAATCTCCCTTCACGTCATCCATACCTCAAACTCCATAATGGACCTAAAACCTCCTACAAATGACATTGATGCCAAGTCTACTACTCTTTAAATCATTATGCTATTTACAAAGCAACGTTTTTCAACAAAAAAAAAAAAAATCAGTTTGGAAAACAGATGAGGAACAGA
>WEIT01038756.1:2001-58814 GCA_013389985.1 Dryoscopus gambensis | reverse complement strand
TTTTTGGGCATGCAAAAAACCCCACCACCAACAACAAAAAGACAGGGCACTTAAAGTTGTCTGGTTTTGTCTTGAAAACAAAACTTCTGGGGAAAAAAATCACATTCCCAGATTGTATATCCTCTGCTGAACTCCTAGTTCTGTTCAGCCTTCAAACCAAAATAAAAGACAGTCATTGGGGTGACTAGCTATCAAGAACTTCTCATTTCAAACCAGCTTGAAGGTAAAAGTTGAAATTAGGAGCATAAAGCTTAAGAGCTGAGCTGCCTCAGAGCCAGGATCCAAGTTTCCCAATGAAAATCAGGAGCAAACAGCCCTGTGGTGCTTTGTCTAAGGTCTGCTCAGCAACCCTCCTCTACCTCTCTATCAGCCTCTGCTCTCTGCTTCAGGAGGAAATCCTGAAAGAAACTGATGGAGGCTGTGAAGGCATGGTTCTGAGGAAGAGACTACATAGGATACTAAGTGACTTTCTGAAGGGTTTTGGTATGTCTGGATAGACATGTCAATGGTTGAACCTCACTCAAAGTTAATTCAGTTCTCTGTGAAATAATCAGTAGAGCAAAGATATTTGGTGATCATGTAGGTTGGACATTAAGTTTCTACTCTCAACAGCTACATCTTGGACCATTCTTGTGGACCAGGATCTCCTGGAAGCAGAGACTGTGTCCATACTGTGAAATCCCCTTCCTTGCCAATATATGGTGGCTGCATGCAAACAGTCAGCTGGAAATGGCCTCTGACCTGTGCTAACATCCAAATTATGTTGCAGATCTGTTTTGGAGTTGGCAGGTTTGGGTCAAAGGATTCCAGAAGCCATTCTAATGATTCAGTAGTAACAACAATAAAGTCCTAGTGGCCAGACAACACCCTTTGGCAATGAATTTAAAGGTAGGGTCACACACCATGAAAATCAGATTATCCTGTGCTTTTCAAAACCATAAATCCATGCCACAGTCCTCACCCTTTCTAACTCCATGACTTCCGTGGGACATTTTTCTGCACTCACTCATCTGTAGCCTCTGAAACCTGCTCTGAGCATGCTCCAGTGTTCTTGAACTGCTAAGTATCTACAAGAAGATAAGAAATGAAAACACTGGGAAGAAAATAGAAAGAAGGGCATGATGCCAGTATAGAAGAGAAAGAATCATGGGAATTTTCTTCAGAAGGGCTTCAGTTTTGTTTCATGAGTCAAAAACAGTGAACATGTTATGTTACATGACTTATGTTCATGAAGGGAGTGGGGAATGGAATCCTCACCTAGTGAAGGATCACCGTCTCTTTTTCTCCTAGTTTTGCATGTTTCAAGTGGCTGTGAGCCAGAGAGCTGTACCTGAATGCTGTCTGATGCTTCCACTCCAGTCTACTTCCAGCACAACCACAATAATTATCCACTATACACCAAACATCACAGCAGAGGGTTCCATCAAAATGCTAAAATACACATATGGTGACAAAATATTTCTGATATCTTTCTACCAACATTCAAAATAGTCTGGAGCATTTCAGGCATTTAAGGAAAGTTACAGAACCCTTACTCCATGTCCTGTATGTTTTCCTAGTCTTTTTTTCCCCCTTTGGTTGATGCAGTTCATCTGTCCTTCTGTAAATTCAGTGCTGCTTTAGGAATGAGGTTTCATACACTTAATAACTAAAGAGGTTTTTACAAAATCTTGAAACTTCTCCTTCCAGATTAAAACAAACAAACAAACAAAAACAAAAACAAAAAAACCCCATATGTAACTGATGGAGAAAGCAAATGGAATATAGAAAAGAAACCACTCTGGGAACAGCTATATCTCGAACTAGTCCTTTTCCTAACAGCTCGAAACCAAGGTAAAAAAGCACATTTCTAAAAGCCAGCTGCTCATCTGGTACACACTGATGCAGCTTAGTTAATGTAGGCAGACCTTCATCAGAGGTAAAACAACAGCTGACCTACACCATTTTGACTGATGAGTGGGCTTATTTCTTAATAAAATCTGGAAATATTGATAACCTTGGAATAGGATTTAACTATTAATGTGCATATACTAGTGTCTGCTTGTCTTCCTCTCTGTAGTGCAAGAAGTGTGTCTTTCATTATATGACACTTCTAACATATCTAGAACAGAAATCCCTACAAGTATGTGCACATTAATAACATATTTAACATGCAAAATTATGCTTACAGATAGACACTTAGGAATTTGACCCCTACTTGTAGCATGAGAAGTAGTCCTGGTAAGAGCTCAAAACACAGTATCATCTATTTTGTGTTGTTTATAATGTTGTAAGTAACACCATCACTCCCCTGCAGGTCATTATTCTTTGGGAATTTCCTCCTCTGAAAACCTCCATTAGTAAAGCGAGGCTAAAATGAACCAGTTTTTTCTTTGCCCCATGAGAGGGCAGAAGCATTTCAGTAGAGCACAACTCTGTTGAGGCTGATGTGACCCGGAGAGCTTGCTCTGAGTGAGGACAGACACTGCAGAACATGCTTTGGCCAGAAATGAGCTTGAGTTAAGTTTTGCCACGGTTTGGGCAAGTTGGGAGAGTTGCTAGTTATGTTTCCAAGAAATGGTAGTTATGGAGAAAATTCTTTTGCATGTGAGGTTCAAGGGCCTGATTAAAATGAAGCAATAGTGTGCTGAGGTATGTCTGCCTCTGCCTCTCTGCACGTAAGTCGTATATCTATATATATCTGTATCTATCTATCTATCTATATATATTCTACACATATATGTATATATGTATATATATATACACACATGTGTATGAGTATTCAAATGTATGTAAATGTACTGAATTACTCTTCTGAATGATGCTATTTAAACAGCAAATATTTACATTCACCTTCCTAATCATATTTTATTAGGAAGAGACCTAGGAGATCATTTTGTCCCTCCCCAAGCTTTGAACTTGAGCAGGTCATCTTTAGGAGATGTTTCTCATATTTGATCTTAAATATCTGTAGAGGTAGAGATTCTTTAATCATTCTTACAAAAATTTCCAGAGCCTAATGCCATAAAAATGTCATTCCTGAATGGGTAAGAATCTCACAGCAAACAGTTCAAATTATTTCTTCCAGAATGAATTATACTTGTGTTTGTCAGAGCAGAGGAATTCCTTGGCCATCATAAGTGACCACTCACTTGTCTTTCCTAGATCCCTATAAAGCTATTTGGTGTTGGCTAATAACACAACTTCTGTAAATACTTGTATTACCTTCCAGATTTGCTACTTCTTTGATCACTACATGCTGCTTCTTTCAAATTTCCAGTACACCTAACAACTATAATGAGTGCAACAGCCCCTCAGGCTTTCTAGTGCTTAACTTTATGCTGTACTGAAAAAAAGAGAAATCATTATTCTTTGTCTCCAACTTTTTTGACAGTTCCAAATTCATGAAAGAGCCTGATATCTCATGCATGACTATTTCAATTCTTTAAAAAGTCTCCTGCAAAGATTCTTCTGAGACCTTTAGAAAATCTGACAAATTATAGCTGCTACTGTTCCTTTATGCACTTTTTAGCTGATATGTTCAAAAGATATCTGCCATTTCTCCTTTTTGCACAAACTGCTTGTATTAATGTAGATCACCTGAGGTTCATGAAGGTGCTTGAAATCCAATTTCTCATTTTTGTCTCAACCAGTTCCTTTTCCTGTTATTTTTTGATCAACTTTTTAAAATAGTGACCTTTGAAGCAGCATAAATAGCTTCAACATGTATTCTGCTTTCTTTATTTCAAAAAAATATATATGAGAACAAGAGAAAATGTTGTTCCCCTCTCTGAACACATCTGCTTCATTTTACATTACATATCTTTTCTCAATAGCGAAGATTATAAACTTGTCTACACAGCATTTCATAAAAAATTCAAGAACGGAAGAACAAATAATAAAGATCTGTTCCAGTGTTTATTAATTCACATCAAAGTATTCATTATTAATTCAGATACCTGACCAAGGACTGGGAAAAGGGAATTTTGTGAAACAATCACATGCCCAGCTTAGCAACTAAGGCTCAAAAATCTTCATTCACTGGTTAAAAAATACTTTATATCATAGATGAACCAAAAGAAATAAAAGATCTCCCAAACATGAGATTTTTAAAGGGAAAAATGGAGAACAGTGACTTTTAGACCTCCTGGTAATGAAGTAAATGAAAGCAATCTTCTTCATTTGCCTCTTTCCAGGTCACCTCCAGCATTCCTCTTGTGTGAGCAGGGTACAGATGTTTTGCCCAGAGTCTGGAGCTGCAGTTTGGCACTGCAAGACATATGCAAAACCTCTCAGGAGCTGCAGGCCTTTGGAAGTTCACTCTGTGCTGCTCACATGGTGAATCACTGGCTTTTGCATGTCAGAGGAATTGCCTGACAGACGGCGTTTCTCCCCTTCAGGCTGCTGCCGGAATTCTTCTGCTTGCTTACGAGAACATATGCTTAAAAAAAAAAACAAAAAAAAAAACAAAACCAACTTCTCTGCTATTTGGCACCTAAAGCCTTATTTTAATTTCTGGGTGCAGCTATTTCTCTGAACATATTGTGAAATACCAGTGCGTTACCCATCTGTTCCAACTTGGTGTCCTCAGGGCTGAGTGCTGTAGAGGAAAGGTCATCATCAACTCACCGTACAAAACTTGATTTGCTTACAAAAATAGTAACTGAGAGAATTCATTGTATTTTACTCACAATGCAGGTCATTACTTCTCATTTAACAATAAACACCTGGGGACAAAATCCTCTCTGCAGCCTGTGGAGTTTGAGAAATCCAAATCACACAAATCTTTCCTTCCATTTTGGGTCAGGCTGATCATTGATGTAGGCTCTGAGGATCCCCCAAAAACACAGACAGACCTGGGGTTTTCAGAGTGCTGATATTCACACAAGTTGACCGAGGAGTGTTTGGCAGGTTTGTGGACTTCAGAGAGCCTGACAGAACTGAACAGACCATAACCAAGCATGAGCTTGTAACCTCCAAACTGAACCAATGTGACACAGGATTGTCAAGGTAACTCCTGATACAGCTAGAACAGAGAAAGGTCTAGTCATGGTAAATGAGCCCACTGAGTTTCAATGGGGTTAGCTCACTTATCCCATTGCAAGTTCACTGGGACATGAAGTTTCTGCTTTTTCTATGGGCATGGTATCAATGCCTGGTTTCGAGTCTGTAAGTCTTGCCCTGTTATTTTTGCAGCCTTGTATGAACCTGCACAGCTGAAAAGCAGCATATGGCATTGCTCTGGGCTCCTTCTGACTGGTGAACCACTCGTCAGTGTAGAGCTCTCTGCAGAGTGATGTCTGGGGCTCTGCACCACTCAGGCCACGTACTCAGATCCACCAGGGTCCCCGACACGACACATTAGCCCAAAACCCTTCACATCAATGGCTCCTCCAGCTCCAAACAGCACAAGACTCTAACATCCTACAACCAGTCAAGGGACCAAGACTTTCAGTGCATCTCACCAATGCCTGGGCTGACTTTAAATTTATTAAATTGAATAGTCCTGCAGATCCTAGGAAATAAACCTACTTTAGAAAAGGATAGATCTTCCCTTGAAATACTGTCAATCACTACCCTTGTGCATTGGGAAATACTTTCTCAACCACGTATCTGTAGGGAGCTGTGTTAAGATTTTGTGAGTCTTTAAGTAAAAAATGACAACGACATACACAATTCGGTAAATGCAGGTACGTGTTTAAGTATGCACATGCGGAGGTTCATATGCAAGCAGATGTTTAAGTGTGTCTGGGTGTGTGCATGTGTTGGTGGGGATGTGCTTATGGATGCAGGTGCACATCTCTCTACCAGTCAGTTGAATCCAGTGTAACAAAAAAAGGGTAATTTCAAAGACATTATATTCCCACAAGTGTTATGAAAATCAGTAACTGGGTGGAGCAAAAATACACTGTGGCTACATCTACAGTGGTGAATTAATCATGCCTCATACTGTTCTCTGCTCCTGAAGCCAGCTGGCACAGAACACACAGTTTGCATACTATTAAACTGCCTTACTCTCCCAAAGAGGATGACCATGTCCAAGTGCCTATTTTGGTGGACCTTGCCCTCTTTTAACTCCTAAGCAGTTCCTGAGAATTGTTTAAAACAGTGCTAGTTTCATCTGGTCAAAACTATGCCAGCCAATATTCTCACAGTTTAACAGCATAGTTGGTCAAGTTCCAGTGCTCGGGAACATTCCCGAGTATTGTTTAATTTATTAGTATAGATGCAGGTTACGTGTGCACCCAACTGAGAAGCAGGCTGTTCTGTTAATTCAAGCTTTATTAGAGACCAGATTATGCTCAGAAAAGCAATGTTGTGGCTGCCGCAGCAGTGGGGAACTGCTAAGATCTGAGTTCAGATTTTGCTAGGTGTCAGAGGGAACAACCAGGCAGCACAAATCAGCAGGGAGTTGGGCTGTGCTAGTTCCACTGCTCATAGCCTGGCTTGCTCTCTCCTGTAACCAGTCAGTACATTTGCTGCAGGGAAAGGGTATGACCAAGACTAAGAGAGGTTGTCCAATGGGCTCTAAGAAGCACTCACACTGAAATGGTGTGTGGTTTCCCAGGGATAACAGAATTCCCTGCTTTGTGCAGAGGCTGCCTGGAAGTTGGCAGCACACACATCTGGCTCATTTTGTTAATGGCTGCTACAGACAGTGCTCCAGAGCACCTGAAAGTGCCTGTTCCTGGAGCACTTATGCACAACAGTGGCAGCAAAGATGTCAAACCTTTACCTGCAGAAGAAGCTGAATGAAGAAAACTGAATGAAGAAAAACTGAGAAAAAGACTGAGAAAATAGCCAGTTGGCAGGAATACTACAAAAGGGACAAAAAACTATTGAGTTCTGAGGGAATGAGGACACTCCGATTGTCCCATTGGTCCTGAGAGCACTCCATCTCCTTGTACTTTTCCACTCTTTGTGGGACCTGGTGTTTGCACAGAGAGGACACTAGTGCAAGAAACCTGTACTCCGCAAACACCAACACACATTTGCCAGACTGTTGTGCTTACAGGTCAAAATGGGGAAAAATGAACAAAAAAATTATAATCTAAATAATACAGTGAGAAGTTTAAATCAGAATGATTCTAGAGCCAAGTGCTGCCAGAAGCAGAACACTGAGAAGAGATCAATCAAAATAGACATAGTTTTTTGTGGGGTAGTGGTGGTAAGAGGCCAAAACAAGACCGCAGCCCCCATCTATAGGCCAGGAACCCAGGGGATGGTTGGGCACAGGAACAGGATCCCCAGGGACATGGTCATAGCACCAAGCCTGACAAAATTCAAGCATTTGGACAATTCTCTCAGGAATGTGGTGTGATCCTTGGGGTTGTCCTGTGTAGAGCCAGGAGACTTGATGATCCCTGTGGGCTCCTTCCAACTCTGGATAGTCTATGATTCCAGGAATCTATTGGGCAACCAAGTACTCTTCTCTGTGCTGAAGAGCTTGAGGTGTAAATAAACAGCTCCTGCAATGGGTTGAAGGGAGATGTGTGACAGCCACAATTATATAGCAAAGCTTTGGTTTCCTGACTGCCTATCTAATGACCGACCCACTGGTTCGGGATGTCTATCAGATGGACAGGGCTAGCATAGAAAGGAAATATTGCTGTATATGAGAGGAACATTGAACTTCCTGCTTTGGGGGCTAATGGAAAGCTTTCTGAAAGAAGAGATTTCCGGGATAAAATGATCTGCAAGATCAGCAGTTTCTGGGAAAACCTCAACTTATTTCAAATGTGATAGGACATCATAAAAATGCAGTCTTTCAAATTTTTTACCTCATTTTCTGTCAGAGGTTTTAGCTTTTTGGTTGGAAATGATAAATCTGGGCAGTCAGAACATTGCAGGGAAATAGCTTCAGAACACTTAATTTTCTGAAAAGTTCCCAAAACAGTCTCCACCTCAGTCAGGACAAGAGTGAACTGAGGGTCCAAGGGTGTACTGGGATATTTTTCATCTGTCAACTGTAGTACAATAAGGGGAAATGTACAGCCAGGGTGCATCAATAAACCAACCAACCAATGCAGCTGCATGGGAATATGTGGCCATACCCTTTGCAAACAAGGCCATGAATGTACATGCCAACACAATTACTTTGCTTGGATTTGCCAGGAGAAAATGGAATGTAAAGTAGTCTGTAAATAGCCAATAAATCTTAATCCCAGTATTTTATGTGTTTCTACCTTAGTCAGGAAGGAACTTGGGCTTTTTAAAACCTGAAGATAATGCAACTAGCTCAAATGTGATATTTTAGTGGAAGAGAGAATGAAAAGGTTTTCATTGTTCTGCCATTCCCTACAGAGGGTCTTATCTCCAAAAAAAAACATTTTTAAGAGCTTCAACCTTATTTTTAAAGAAAAACAAACACATCCAGACACTTAGGCAGACTCTTTCCTGTTTAGTACAGCAACACTCCCAAAAAGTAACATCAACAGAAAAAAAAAGATCATACAGGTGATTGAAATAATCAGTCCTACAGCTCCTCACTCTAATTCCACGTACTAAGCAAGCTCTATGCCTACAGTGTAGGCAATTAGTCTTTGACGTAAAGACTAATTGTTATTTCTAACAAAAAGACACTATAATTACATGTCAGATTCTTGAAGGTTTAGGGCAAAAATTCAGGGGTAAAACTTCCTCTCTCATCTTCATCCTTATCCCCTGAAAAATATTTCCCAGGTTTTCACTGAGACTTGTAGCTCTCAGTGCAGATATGTCATAAATCTGGTGGATATGCTGTCTGCTCAGAACAGCTCTAGGTCTATTTCTGTGTAACAGTGTGCAACACGGACAAAAATTGTCATGGTGGTGTATAGGGAAGCTCTGCCTTTTGAAGGCCTTTTATTTTATCTTTTTTGTGAGGGGAAAATATGACTTTGCTAGAAGAATGACTCCACTATGCAGCCCTAAAGGCTGAATGGACTGTAATGTATAGCTGACTTCAGAAGCGTAAACAGTTGGTGCTTCATCTTTCTGCCAGGACATTCACTTTCTCCAAAAACACTATCAGTCTCTGCTTGAATGTGTGCACAGCTGTAATGCTTGAAGACACTGAGTGAAGTGTCATGTATTAAACATTTGTAATTGTTTTTCACTGGACTGTGACCTGAATTTAGTAACATCTGACTGACGGCTACTACCAACAGGATATCCCAATGAGTGAGAGGAAGATCCTGTGTCAGTGCATTTGCTGGAGCTAGACCAGCTGCATTTCTCTTTTGTTTAATATGTTCAAAAGTCTGCAAGGAAATCATCTGTAATGGGGAGAGCGCCAGAGCTTATCAGAGGGATAAGAGAGCTGCCTAAGTTTCCTGGACCTCTTTGTACTTGGGAATGCTCCTTGCATGATTATGGCATGCACAGGCAGAGCTGAGACAGTAAAAGAAACTGAGTCTTCAAATCTGTCTTGTCCGACACTGTACAGTCCTCATGTTTCCTATTCCTCTGGCACAGCCAAACCTTCAGTCAGGATCAAGATATAATGTGAAATGAAATCCGGGGTTATTTTTATCTTTGCTTCTTTTCTCCAAGGTGAATTGTGTTTGTAAAGAATCCTGTTACTATCAGGCATTCTTCTCCAAGACTCATTTTCTGATGAGCTACGAAGAACTGGAATGTAATAGGCAGTAATTTGTGTTTTTCTTCAAAGTGCTAATGGTCAACTCCATTGGTCATTTCTCTACCACAATGACCTCAGAGAATTGTTATATGACAGGCAGTACAAAGAACTTACGCTTGATCTTGATCTGAGTACTTGAAAACCATTTAAGCAAAGACATACAGTGTTTGCAATAGCAAGAGACTGGACTCATAACCCAAAGGGCACTGACCTCTTTCATATTCCTAAAAAAGCAAGAGCAGATCTGCCCCAGTTTGAAACCTTCTTTGGTAGCAACACTGATGTGTTCCTACAAGGCCTGCAGTCATGTGAGGGCAAAACAATTGCAACAGGACTGTGTGAAAGTGAAGGACCTTTTAATGAACTCTTGGGTTTGGACTGTGCACAGGGCTTGAGTCACATCCATGTATTAAGAAGTTCACCACATTTGTTAGGAAAGAAATGAAATGCACATCTGTGTTCTACTTAATCCCAGAGCCAAGAGCTGTTGAAAGGGACAAAGTTGCATCAATGTAATATTTTGTCAGACTGATGAATTAACAGAGGAGGCTAAAGATGATAGCAAAAAGAAATTTGGCCTCCAAAATATAAATATTCTGTTATTATGATTACTTAAATTCTACCTAGAAAGCTTTAACAGGTTTAATAACTTTTGAAAATAAACAAAATGTTTTCCATCCTGAATTGTTTTTTCCTATCAAAATTCTTTGTTTTACTGTTTCCAGAGCAGTTTCCATACCAAAAAGTAGTGAAACACACGACCCTTTATTGACATTGACTTCCTTCCTATGTTTGCTTGAAGTATTCTTATGGCATTTCTCTTCCTTCTTCCAATCAATGAGCATTTAGTGAGCAAACACAGAAATACTTGCCCAAAGCACATTCAGATCAGGAGCAACAGAGTCCATCAGCCAGATGGCAGGTCCAGAAATAAGCTCTGGTCACAAGACAAGGTGATATGGCATCTCTGGCACAAGATAAATCTTGTGCTTAGAGATCTCAGCATTTTAGTTTACAGCAGCAACACACCTTCAAAATGAATTTTCCCATTGTTCCTAGCTGCTGCCCTTTGGTTAACCAGTGCAGAGTGGACTCAGAACCGTGATCCGTAATTCTTTCAGCCAAAACAAAACCAGAAGATTCAGTCTGCCAGTGTTCTCCTGCAAATGATTGTTTAAACAAGAGAACCAGAAAAGGTCAAACTCCTATATGGCCTGTAAAGTATAGGCAACTCAGCACCCAACTTTTGTTTCTCTACAGATCTGCTGAATCCAGTCTGAATCTGCACTGGTCCCATTAAGCTCTCCTGGTAGTCAAAGAAAAGAAATGCAAACGTCTAGGACACGAGTCATGTGACCTGAATTTTTTGTCATATCAAATTTACATGTTAAATTAACCATGCTACAGAAGCACTCATTTCTCTCCACTGAATTTAGACAGCTGATTTGGTGGTTTAAGTATTCTTGATCAGATAGGTTTCACTTTAGACAGTGTGAAATCCAAGTGCACTGAGAGAACTGTATAGGCTTAAAACCTGATAACTTATTTATTAAATATCTGATTAAATTCACTAGACTGATCCCCTCAGTGAATAATTTTATTTATGTGCTCTGCCTCCTGGGCCCCACACAACACTCATTCGCCACTCAGTTAAGTGAAGTATTTGGTTATACAACCCTTTACCCACTGTCTTCTTCTGATGGGAGACCTCGTCCATGACAGAACACTTTAAAATTATGTTAATGCTAATAATGGCTTAAAATGCACCAATGACTTCCCTGAAGATTTCAGAAGTCTTAAGACCAAAACTAGTGTTTGTTTTGGGAGATCTGCTACTCCTTGGAAGACTCAGTGAGAAAATGCTGAGGGGGACGTCCTGGTCTTCCCCAGCACAATTAACATATGTATAAAATTGTCCTGTCTTACTGGCACATTTATACTTTCAGCAGCTTTGATCCTTGCCTCCGCTAGAACCTGTCCTCCTTTCCATAAAAGCCTGTTCCCCTCCCAGCCTCCACTGTCCATTCCAGGACTGCTGCCCTTCCCCAGGCAGGCGGTGTCACTGTTGAGCAAGGCACAGCTGCTCTTCCTTTCTGAGAGAGGCGCACTGAGAACGAAAGAGATTTGCTCATAGAACAGGACATGAAAGACTAAAATACGTAGTGTCGCCTCTGTGTTGGTAGTGCCAGAACACTTAATCCACTGCTTCTTTAGTAGCTGTGATAGATTTCGAGAAATTAGACCCATCTCAAACCAGTACTGTAAAATACACATTAATGAGACAGGAACCAACTTGAACTCAGACCAGAGCTACAGGAGAACAGGTGTCCGGAGGTCAAATGGATTCCTTTCTCTGCGACAAATGGCCCATCAACACAACTTCCACAAAAGAATCACTGAAAGATGTGTTTGGAAAATGGTTTTAAATGAATTAAGACATTTCAGAATCAGAGGTACAGTTTTACTCACAGCAGCTTGGGCAGAAGGAGCTCACCCCAAGGTTGACCATGTCAAACTTCTACTAGGTGCTCTGCCTTTCACAGACACACTTTAGTGTTGAGTCCTAACCACAGGTGAGTCCAGGAGGGAACTTTTCACTGAGATAATAGTGCCCAACTAACGATTCAGGTTGCTAAGGACGGATGGAGAATTGCTAGGTCCTCTTACCAGGCATCTCAGACCCTCACCGCCCTAGACAGAGACAGTTCTTTTCTAAGCAAAATAACTGGTTGGGATTGTTGCTTTCTACTACAGCCCCAAAACATGAAGTGCCTTAGTACACTTTCTGTACGGTACCAAATGCCACCTCTTGATACTGACGCCTGTGGCTTCACTATTACACTTCTATCCTCATCAAGTTCTATCACATATCAGTCTTATTAGAGCTCAGCCATGTTGTACTCTTCTGGTAGCTCTATCAGTGGCTGGTATTTTCCTCAGATGCCTCCTTTTCCTCAAACTAACTTTCCTTTTTCAGATTATTTTCATTGTGGGCCTCCAGTTTGAGTATTTTTTTGACTGAAAATGAAATACAGCAGGAGCAAGAAAACCTGTGTCTCAAAACTTATTTCTAGTTATTACCCTACTGTGTCATATCTAATTTGAACAGGTGTTTCAGGGTAAGAACTCCACATTTTATGTTCATATCCAAGGAAACATGCTTCTGAAGTCGGGGAGATAAGGTACTACACATCTGATAAAAACATACATAAACGTCATCATGACCATACCTAACTAAAGAGTGAAATACAGTCTCTTTAATTAGCCAAATAATTATTGCCCATGCAATCTGCATTGACAATATAGCCACAGCAAGAAGGTTTCATAGTTGTCACCATTTGACACAGGGACTGACCAGGGTTGAATAAAAAGTGAGTCAAAACATGGACTTCTGTCGCGGTGACCCGTGCTTTGTCCCTTAGTGTACCTGGCTAGCTCTGCACGGGTGCCACGAACGGATATGGCCGCCCCAGCACGCCTGTGTCAGCAGCCGGGTAGCGGCTAAGAGGCAGAGCGAGCCCTGCCCCTTACACTGGGCCCTCAGATGTATTCCCAGACGAAGCTTCAAGGTAAAGAGGCGACAGAGGAGCCAGCCAAACTCAATATGTCCAGAGAGTCCTTTACTCCCCAAATGGAGTGGGTCAGACTGAGCCACAAATGAACGGTCACAGACACTCTTAAAGGGGGGCAGATACATAGGGCGGGGAAAGGATACAACCAATCAGGGATAATACAAGTAGGAGTCTAGGGAGGGAATATATTTACATACAACCAATGAGGGCAGATGATAAGAAATGACACTAGGGAGGACCAATGGGATGCTGAGGAATACAGAACTCTCTGGAAGGAGGGGAAGGGTTCCCAGGGGATTGACATGGGCTAAAGGAGGGGTTGGAGTGATGGATAGGGAAGGTGCTGGAATAAAGGGAGGGGTCTGGGTGATGGATAGGGAAGTAAGGGAGGAGAATAACCTTAGAAGGAAAGTCAAGGGAGGGAATTTGGGCCTGGGACCCACCACCCAAGGGGAAGGTGGGGTGGGAAGAGTTTAAACCATCTTAAAATAACTATAAAACTAAAGGAAATAACAAAAATACACACTACAACAGGCATCCTTGCGCTGACAACAGCGGCCTTCCTCATCCTGGATGAGTGCAGACATACTGACTTGGTCTCAGAAGTTTCTGGGGTTAAGGCCAAACAGTTTCATAAGTTAAGTTCAGGTGGAGGAGGCAAAGTAAGAAAGGAAGAAGAAGAAACTGATATTAAATGATAGGCCAGTGCTTAGAGCACTCACTTCAGCTAGAGAAGACATAGTTCACATCCCTTTTTCAAATCAAGCTAAGCTGACACCACTCTGCCTCTGCCATCATCTCTAAATGCCCAGCGAATGTTTATGTCTAGCCTTGGTTCTTATCCTCACAAACATTTGAGGGAAAAAATGGTGGATTTTTTTCTTTTTCCTATCTTCAGACCAAAGCAAAAAAAGCTTTAGAAAGCTTGTCCCATTTTTTTTTTTAATTTTCCCGCTCTATTTTGTGAAAGAGAACTCTGTTTTAGGCCAACCCTACCTCCAGTTAATGCCGGTTAACACCATAAACCATTTGTCTTACAATGGAGTGGAACTGACTGCATCCTACAGAAAGCATCATTGCACAAACACACCAGTCTGCTCCTGCTTGCAGGATCCAGGGGGATGATCCTCTGCGTGATAAATGCGAAACTTCCCTTTCCTCCCTGCTGAGTTAAACAGCACTGTCCCTGAAGGAAGTGAGGCTTCAGATTAACACTTAGTAGCATCTGATCCCTGCCTAAAAAAATACGGTTGTGTATTTTCTTGTGGCAATACTGTTGCCCAGGCCTTTAATTAGTTGCATCCCTGGATTGTTTTGTTGGCTATTTTACCGTAATGGGACTTAGCTGAGGCCACAGATCTATTGAAATAGGCACCATACAAACAGATCACAAATTGCATGTTCTCTGTCTGAAACAGTGACCTGCCAAAGGTCACACTAGAAATTATAGGCAAAGGACAGAACCCAAATCTCCTGTATCCTCAGTGTACTCTATTAATCAAAAGACCTTCTCCCTCTCTCCTTAATTTCTATGGCTCAGTGACAGTTTTTCCAAAACACAAGATGCAATAAATTACACAGGAGATGGAAAATGTGCATTAGCAAGGAACAGGACTGGGAGTACAATTGTGTGTGTTGGTAGGAAGGTTGTTTGGGGCTTTTTTGCTGACACAGATGAAATGCAAAATAGGAGAAATCTGGTTAGCCTAAGATGTCACCTGATGCACTGAGGGAAGCAGATCAATAAAAAGCTTTATGTTAGACCTTGCATGCCAAGACAGTAGCTATGAAAAGACAGCAGGGTATCATGAGAAAAATAAACACATGGTTAAATGGATGACTGAAAAAATGAACTTCATGAAGGTTATTGAAAAACTGAAGAGGATTTTACTGAGATATAAAAGAAATACTCATTTTCAAAAGGAAAATAATTTTTATTGAAGAAAAAAACAAGCCTTCAAATAAAAACCTTCCTTTCTGCCCAGAGAAAGAATCAGTTTCATGTTCTCAGGCAGAAACAGAGACGAATAAAACATTTTGGTGAATGAAATCTTCACCAGCCAGATGGTTAATAAAGTTAATATCCTTTTAAATTTACCTCTGGGTCTTGAACAAATGGGAGAGAGTAAATTCTAGATCATCTCAATGGAGTTTGCATATCCACTTCTAAAGAGTGAAAGGGGTTTCCCCCCTTCTCTAGGAAAAGTAAATGTGAGATGCACACATGAGACCCTAAAATGTCAATACTGTGAACAAGTAAGGGTGAGAGTAACAGAGCTACCGCAGAAAAACTACTTGTTGATGAAATTGGCTGATTAAAACTGCAGAGAAGGTAGAGAAATTGGCACCTTTCAAACAGCAATAAAAATTACAGAAGGGCTTGAGCCAGTATTTTCAAAGAAAAATGTATCCACTACATCATCCCACCACAACCTCCCATAGGATGATGACTTCAGTGTTTTGCACTAGCCTCCACACAGAGCATGTTTTTACTCTCTATGCTGCTCAGAGATGGAAAAGTGTAAGTGTTTCAGTTCAGTAGACAAGGAAACCAAGACAGAGGGATACTGCATGAGCTGTGTTAAGTCACACAGGAACTCCAGAGCTTTGCCAGCAATAGCAGTGGGACTACACTACACCTTAGCTTCCATCAGAGGTTAAAACCAGGGGCGTTTTTTAACTGAGATCAGTTTTAGGGTTGCAGGAGTAGATCAACCAATTATCCACCAACCTTAAAGTATAAAGCTTCCAGTGTTGAGTCACACAACAAGGAATGCACTCATGGCATGTAGGTCATGTGCTGTGGAGAAGAAGGGGTGAGAAGTTGCCATCTCAAAATCCTTCGAATATCACAACCCTGCACCGGTGTAGAGACACCACCACAAGCCTCTGAGACGAAGTTGGATGTCTGTGTCCTCAGCAATGTCTGGCAGGTGGGTGTCACACAGAAGAGGTGTCATTAAGTCCCATTGTTGAAGACATGGCTGCTGCAGTGTTGGAGGGGAGCAGGTCAGTGAACCTCAAATGTAAATCGTGAGATTTGTCTGTTCTCTGTCATAAAGAACTGTAAGCCACATAAGTGTTTGGGATCAAGCTAAAAAGAATAAGGCTTGACAAGAACCTATTGTGGCTTCCCAACACATCATCATTTCTGAAAGCAGTGAACAAAACACCATTTTGATTCTTAAATAGAATTCCTCCAGAAATAAAATATGTCTTTATTTTAGAGGAGTAACAAGTTCTCAGATGAGAACTTACATTAGGCCTAATACAGAGGGAGGTACATGAAAGCTTGAATTACTCTCGAAAATTTTCTAATTCTCATTTGGTGATATTAACATAAGATACAAACAGAATCAGCAGCATAGCTGAGTAGCAAGGGTCAGTGTATGCCAACAGTTGAATGTGCATTTACAGACAGAACACTCACCAGGCAGCCCATTTTGTGCCATGCAGTGCATTGCATCCTTTCAGCTCGTGGACAACAGCGGGGACACATCTACATCTACACGAGTTTGTTATGGTGTATGACACCAAACATTGTTCTCCTTCTTTCAAGTCTGTCTGCCTATCCAGGGAAACACTGAACATCTGGTCTGACGTATACACAGTCATGTTTGCAGCTCTAGGGCTGACCTGGTAAATGTGTTCCCAGCAGCACCACTTAGTCCCTTTCTGTTCCCTAGGGAAGTGAAGGCCATGAGGGAATTCATGAAGCACTGTTAAAGAGAGTCATATCATCGAATCATAGATTGGTTTGGATTGGAAGAGAACTTAGATTGTCTCACTCCAAACCCCCCCTATAATGGGCAGGGAACCTTCCCCAGGGCCAGCCTGCTGAGAGCCTGATCTTGAAAATTTCAGGGTTGGTACAGCTTCTCTGGGCAGCCTGTTCCAGTGTCTCCCCACCCACACTGTAAAGCATTTCTTCCTCAAATCCAATCTAAATCTATCCTCTTTCAGCTTAAAGCCATTCTTCCTTGTCCTATCACTGCATGCTCTTGTGAACTGTCCCTCTCTAGCTTTCTTCTAAACTCCCTTTAGGAACTGGGAGATGCTCTAAGGTCTCCTCAAAGCCTTCTCTTCTTAAGCCTGAACAACACCAATCCCTCAGCCTATAACTCAGATCTCTGGATTCAAAGTACAAAGGGCTGGGACTTGTGAGCATAAACCAGCAAGGACGAACCAGAAGGGGATAGACCAAGCTGCACAATCTTTTGCCATTTGTCTACACTCCATAACAAGGGAGAGAGGCTTCCTTGGAGTGTCAGTCAGACACTTGGCTCCTTGGCTCCAGTGGTTTCCTGTACCTTGTCAAGGTCAGAAGGCCACAGTGGCTTCCTCAGTGAAAGGAGAAAGATACATGTCTTCACAGAACTGCTCTTGGAAATGGCATTTCAGGCCCAGGGTATAAATGGACCTGCAGAAAAACACCCTTCCGCCCTGCAATGTGCCCATGGGCTTCCATCAGTTCCCACCAGCAGCCCCTTTATCTTTCTTCCCTTTCCTTGAGTGACAGAACAGAGTGTATCCCCCTCAACATCAGAGCTGCCACCGGTGATGCTCAGAACTATTGATTTCAGCAACTCTTCAGAGCTCTCTAGCTGACGCTGACAGCAAGCTGCCCGGGGCTCTGCAGTGTCTAACTGCAGGAGGTGTCCCTGAAGACAGGACTTAGCTGCAGTATAGCAGACAAGATTTGGCTGCAGCAGTGCTGGCTACCCTGCGAGGAGCAAGCTGCAAGCTGAATGTAAAAGGAGCACTGGCAGAGGCAAAGGACAAGGGAGGGACTCTACATGGTTTCCAATCCTTTATTAGGGCAAAGTATCAGAGGCAGAGAGAGAGAAATAAAGCTGTGCTGGGGTTTTCATATGGGGGTGAAAAGGGGCAGAGTAAAGGGAGACAACCAATGGGACAAAGCCAGCTGAGAGGAGACAAGGGGAAAACAACCAATGGGGAAAACTCAGGGGAGGGTTTCATTTGAATTAACAAATGGGCTACCAAATACAGCAGATCTTTCCAGAAATTATACATATTCCATAAGGGATATGCATAAACATGAGGACATACATAAAACTGGGTGGGGAAATCTTAAACCAATAACAGAACAATACACAAATATAGCTTGCAAAGGAATCTGGGAACTCATAACCAGAAAGTTAGACTTCAGTGCCCCTGGGTGCCCGACCACAAGTGCTTTGTTTGTGTGGACGCTGTGGTTGCTGCCACATGCACTGCAACATCCAGACAGCAATGAGTTTTTCTCATTGCACAAGGTGGCAAGACCACAAAAGAACAAAGAGGAAAATGGATTTCCATGTAATTGTGGAAGGAATGGGGAATACAGAGCCTGAAAAGCAAAATTATACCCCGAGGCTGTTGTGAGCATTGTTATGCAAATCAGCATGAAGGCAGGGAGGATTTTTCCTCCAAGATCCTAGCAATGCCCACAGACATCAATTTTTAATTAGAAATTATCTGAAATATTAAACATGCCCATATGTGCGCTGAAACACCTGTGAGAGTCCCCATTCCTCCGCTGGGTTTGGCAGCACACAGCTCAGTGTCCAGACACAACAGGGCTCACATGCAGTGAACAGCCCCACTACAGTGTGTGAGAGAAGGGCTTTAGGGAGCAGACGTCCCTTGCGGAGGGAATGCTGGATGACACAGAAAGATCAGATTTGTTCCCTGCAGAACACACTCCTTGCACATACTGTGATGACAGAATTTTTTCATCAAGAAAGCAACAGCAATGTCAATGGCTTTAAAAAGCTCCAAGAAGCTTGTTCAGGAAAATGATTAAGGTAAGCTCATCTTCAAACATTTTGTGAATGTTTTGGCCAGGCTTGCAGCTTCTGCTCCACTGAATACCAGCTTCTGCGATTTCCTCTCAGAGACAAATAAATATTCCAAGATCTTATGGAATACCTGATCTGCCAGTATTTTTATCTATCTCATATTCTGGAGCATTTAAGATACGCTGAAACCTGATGGTGAAGACAAATACACCAAAGGTTTAAGCATCTGTATGCTTTCAACACATCTTTTAATACTAGAAGAGTATTTCACCAAAGAAACTCTACCAGGTGAACTCACTTTCCACCTGACATGAAATCTGGCACTTCAAACATAGATCTTTCTTGTTCATTCACACAGGAACTCTGGGTCCATCCTGGAGCCATAACAGAAGGGTTGCACCCACTGGCAAAGAAATTATGTTCCAACCTTTTGCCTAGAAGAGGCTTCCATCTGAAGTTTTTTCTGGAAATGAGCATGCACTCCAACCCACTGGTCCTGCTGTACCTTTTTGAAGGATTCCCACATGAATATCCCGTGAGCTTCTGTAGCTGAGGAAAATATGGCTGCCATGCCATGTGTGAGTAGTGCATTCGTACCCAAATACAGAAAAACAACCAGCTGGCAGGTACAGGACTCAAATTCAGCCTACTATAGAAAAATATAAATTGCACAAGGCTGAAATCATCCTCCGTTAACAGTATCTGACTTGCACTGGCAGGAATGCATTGTACATGGAGTAAAATAAGTGATCAGGGAAAACTGAAAGGGTGGAAGCTGGCTGAATTTCGATCAATGAAAGGTTTCTGTATGACATTCTCAATTTCAAAGCTGTTTCTAGACACCTAAGCAATTACATGGACTTGTTGTTATGAATTTTATCTCTGTTACATCCCTCTAGGGCAAGCAGTATTCAGTTTCCTCTCCCAGATGGCAAATAACTATAGTAGATATATCGTAAGTGACCTGAGAACAGGAACATAAATATCTGGGGCTCTAGGCTTCCTGCAGGTCCTTGTGCTGTCCTTCCCTCTACTCACTTCTTCCACAAGCAGAGTCAGAGCTGCAGCTTGAGCTGTCCCTATCCAAACATCACAGACGTGTTTGCAGACTCGGCTGCACAGTGACGCTGCTGGGGTGACATGGAAGGTGACATGCAGCTCGCTCTTGGCCATGCTGAGAACCAGCAGCTTCTGGTGCAACACGGTGGGCTCTGCAGGATGAAGAGCTGACTGCATGCAGAGAGGCAGCCCTGTCTGTCAGCTCCTTCTCAGCCTGCCCTGATGAACTCAGCCAATTACACTAATGGAAAAATTGCACTGAAGTTCTGCCAGTGCTCTGGCTTGCCCATGTTTTGCACCCCTTAACTTCAAAAAATAAATGCTTAGAGGTCACCCTGGACTGATTAAATCACAGGAATATACAGTGTCTGTTTTCAAAATTTGGTGACTACTAATTAATTTATGTCATCAAACAATTATTTTCTACCTCATTAGCCCATGAAATGTGAAGATTGTGTCAGCACTTTTGCTGGCAGTCTCATGCTCATTAGTTTGTAACCTTGTCCAAAAAAAGACAAAGAGAGAGAGAGGGAGAGAATACTATTCAACAACTTACAATGTGGTTTGAAGCAACAGGTGCTGCAAACTGGAATTATTTTCACATTTCCCTTGTGCTAGATGACTGAAACACCACGAACTGGAAATATCTCTCACTCATGATTTGATGACTAATATATCATGAGAGGGGGAGTGGGGAAGTGAAGCGAAGGCCAAGGGGAGGGCTGTTCTGTACACACATACCACAACCAAGAGTCATCATGTACTCAACCTGAAGGACTCACACAAGGTATTTGGGTCAGGTGACAGAGTTTTCACTTCTCAGATTATACAACAAGGATCTGAAACAGCTCTGCATGGGAAATTGCGGGACACCACAGTCCAGCTAGCAAGAAGTGTAAAGGGAGGTAAATTTGAGCTACCTGGCCCAACAAGGCCCTGCCAACAATCATGTACATCGAGGGATGTTTCCTACATTTTACTGTATTTAAAAATAGCAAATGGTCTTGGTGATCAGTTAAAGGTTCCTGAGTAGGAGTTCTTTGTCCTTGACTGTTTGCTGACTTTCAGTATGTTAGTTGCTCTCCTGATTTATTTTTTAATGTTTCCTTGCCCAGACTTTTTTAGTTAGTTAGCCTGTGTTAAGATTGATGTTGCTCAGCATTTTAATTTTGAATGGCATTGTTCAGCAGTAACACTGGCCTTTTAGCCAGTGCAGTGCAGAATTCTGCATGGAAAACAGTTTCATTAGAAAACATTATTCTTAAAAAAATCTGTGAGGGACATCTGTTTGTCAAGAAAATTGAAACATTTGGACAGGGCACAATTTTTCTTCTTGCTGCTGAGCTTAAGATCAATTCTTTGAGTCTGAGTTCCCATTGCCCCATTTAGGATGATCATTCTTGGTGAATTGAATCTTTCCACTTTCCAAGACCCTTCAATCATAGAAGATAAAGCCTACCCAAGAAACAAAACTGAAGTACAATGTACACAAACTACCTTTCTTATTGATCATCTCAGATCAAATTATACTTCTGTCAATAGAGTTCCTCTGGTCTTAGCTACAAAGCCACCGCTGACCTGCTTTGGTACTGGTGACTGTCCTGCTTAAAGGAGAAGGCTGGACAGGTGATTTCCAGAGTCCCCTCCAATAAAGCTTTTATTGTTATGTAAATGTCTAAGTGGTGCTGAAGTGCCATTTCACTATAATTCATTCCATTTCCTGTCTTCTTGTATCATGATTTGGACAAAAATGTTGATGTATTAGAATTAAGAGAGAATTTCTAAACTTTTATGAGAATTACTCAGGTTTTAAACAGGAATTTGACTTGCATTTAACTACCAGTTAATGGTCATGCCTAGTGGCTAAGAATTCCAGTAAAAATAGCAATTTGAGGGGAAAGAAGGTCACGAGTTCAAGGTAGGCCATGATACCCTGGGAGAACTGCCTTTGCTACAACCTGGGCAATCTTGACAGATTTACTCATACTTTACTTATACCCTGTGCTCCTCAAATATAAAGAAAGGAGAATGGCCAAATAACATGATTAAATGCCAAAAGTCAGTGATATGAACATTCCTCACTGTGCCATTAAAAGACTCTGGAACATTTTCAGTCAAATGAAATTTCTTCCAAATATTCATTGAAGACAAAACACTACAGAAGACATAACACTAAAGAAGGGTTTCCAGCGCATAAGGCTGCTATTAAAGCTCAGGGCATTCTGGTCATGTCTGACCTGAGACACAGAAGAACCATTTTCCCCTAACGATTTTTGTGACTTTTCCATTCTAGAAAAGTTCTCCTAGTTTTTTGTCCTAATATCACTGCGAAATAAACACAAGTTTTGAAGCTTGGTAAGCGACAGAGTTACAGAATGGACAGTGTAAAAAAGTAATTCTGAAGTTGAAATATCAAGTTTTCTTCATTACCTGCACAGGAAAATTCCCCAGTTTAGTAGCTTAAAATCTAAAGAGATGTGAAACTCAGCAGTTTCAGTTCACAGAATGTAATGAAAACATTCTTTTGATTTGCATAGGGTCACATTTATATAGCTTCTCTAGAGTTTCATATTCAAAGAAATTAGATATTCATGTATCAAAACCAGGGTAAAATATTGGCTCCAGTTAACCCAGTGGTATCTTTGAAACTCATTGTTTGGTTGGCTGAAATTTGCTGAAACTGGTAAATTTGCATCGGTGAATTTCCCTGCAAGTCTTTTGATGTGGATGCTGAAATGTCAAATGAGCCACCTCACAGAGAAGTACAATAGATTTTAACTATAGTTAAATAAATAGTTAAATCAAGAAATAAAACCGTCTCCTGTAAAAATTACATAAAATCTAAGGGACTGTAATAGAGAATTATAACACGTCTCCACATTTTATGAGTTTTCTCATAAACTCCACAGCAGAGATAAACTTCTTAGTTAGATTCTATGGTAGGACTCTAAAGAAAATCTATATTATTTTATCACACCAGTGGTTGCATGTTCATGGCAAGATTAGGACACATTGTTCTAAGTAGTGCATTAGCATGTATTCTACAGACCAATGTCTGAAAGTTAGACTTAACCAAAAAAATCCCACCCTACTTAAAACATTTGAACAACTGAAATTTTTACTCAATTATACAATGCTCTATATCTGTCTTTCACAAAGAAATTATTGAAAATCATATTTTCATTAAAAAAATGTACTTTTTAAAGACTATATGTTCCTGATTTTTTTTCAAAGCACTTCTACCTCCTTTCAATCTCTTTCCTCTTAGGTTGATGTAAATATTCAAACACATTACACAAAACCATTTACAGGAACAAAATTCACCTTGAGGCTGACAGCATGCCTAAGCACTATCACTCCAAAGAATTTTTCTGGTGGCATGTTAAAAACACCTGAAAATAAGGAGTTAATAAATCAATATCTCTTTGACTGTAATACCATATCACTTCTGTTATACAGCAGGTGTTTACTTCTTGTGGAAAACCAGTTCATTTTCTTAAGCAGTGGTATGGTTTAAGGAATCTGTGGGTGCAATATTGAAAGCCCACAGGTTGATTTTTCTGTTTCTTCCATAAATATTTATTTCCAGTAAATAGACAGAATTTCCCAGTGTCCCCAGATAGTCGCAGCAATAGTCACAGCATCAGTCACACTGATGAGTCTTGCTTGGCAGGGACTGACGTCTTCAGCACTGGAAAATCAGCCAGCGTTACAAGGAGATCCCCTTGTTTTAAATTATGAAAAACAAGAGAGTTAATAAGCTTGGTGTCCCTCCCCCGCTGTGTCCCATGCTCCCCTCCCCACTGCTCATTTAGCAAAAACAGTGGTAAAAATAAAAGACGTTCTGTTTTCTACCAAAAGACTTTGAACCCACTCAGTTCACCTTCCTGTATATATTTTCAACTGCTTTTTCTGAGCTTTGTACTTCCTGAAACACAGAAGTACCTACACACTGTTTCCTGTCATTAAGATGTGAGTATAAGCTTTTACATAACTTGAGTGTTCAGACCTCCAGTGGCCTAATTCTCCTCTCTCTCCTACCAGATTTATCACACTATTATTTTTCAGATACTGCTGAATTTTACCAGAGTCCACTAGCATGAGGCCTAAACACCTCAGGTGAACCAGCCCGGAGAAATTATGCTGTTTATAGCTACTTTCACTTCCAACACTCATGTGAATGCATGTGATGTGGTTTGCGGTGAGGAGATAAGTAGGCAGCATGACGTCCTTGTTGGAGGAGTATTATTTAAAGTTTATTGCTATGACCAATTTTCTCCCCTCAGCCGTGGATTTACCAAAAGGTGCTCCAACCCATTAATTGCTTCTAGGCTGGTTCTATGTCAAAAGAAAGGTGAATTACACAACTGCCCTAAACAAACTGGGGTTGGAGATGGAAAATATTTCTCTCTGTGTCTCTCTACTGCACATGTCATGGGATTTATTATTCCAGGTTGCTCTTTGATAGATTGCACGACAACAACAATGAGGCCACCCCCCACCTGATGTTCAGTGATAAGCATCGTTCAAGAAGGAAGAGGTCTCACCCTTACTTCCTTTTCCCGCTCTCCTCTCTCCATCATTTGTTTGTAGGACATGTTTGCTTAAGGTAATGTGGGATGGTGCATCTCTGAACCCTACCCTTGAGTCCTGCTGCAACCCAGTTACACCCCATGCTGTGCACACTGCAGGCAAGGTGGTATTTTCACATAAGTTTCAACAAATTTGTCAGTGTGCAGTAGATGTCAGTACTGAGACACATCCCTTTTTGGGTAAGAAATAACCCTTGTCCTGAAACTAAATTCTGTTCATTTTCCCAGTTCCAACCTGAAGCTTAGCTGGGGGACACGGGAATTGTGGTGGTCTGCTGTACAGGCTAAACCCCAGCTTTGGTGAGGATGGAGGCGGGACTCTCTGGTGACCACTGTCTGCCTGTAGAGAGCAATTTGAAACTATGAGAGCATGTGCCCAGAGTGGTTCTTAGTGAGATGAAATTGAAGACTGGGAAATAACCAAAAAGAGAGCTCAATTAAACACTGAAATCTGAAAAAAAATCCCACAAAAATTCCAACATCCTTCCTCCTATAGTCCCCCTTAATAAACAAAGCACAAAGACACTGGAACCTGAAAGTTTGATGAGGTTGAAACTGGACCAAAAACCAGTACTCACTGAGACAGGGAAGACCAGACCCAGTTCATGTACAGGGTTGTGGATAGAGGGGTTATATACTAGAACTATATACAACTGGAAAATGCTAGGTGATATTCCAGTATACTTATCTCTGTTATGCTTCTTTCAGAACCATTATAATCTCATTAAAGTGTGAAATACTAAAATTAAATCCTTCAGCACACTTTCCTGAGCAAAAGGGAAAATTATGCGCTGGTGACCATCTACGTAAGTGATCTTTGTAAATGATTTGGTAGAATATCACTAGAGATTTTTAACTTTTTATTTAATGGTGGTGAAGGACAGGTGAGCAGACAGTTTTCATGAAAATGTTTAATGCTTAATGCTTTTAATGTTTAATGTTGTTCAAGACATTTGAAGAGTTACATAAATAGGTGGCATCAGGCACAGAAATTCTTTCTATGTACATGAAAATTGCAGTACCAGACATGAACAGGGATGCATGTCACTCTGCTGCGGCCTTTGTGTTCCAATGCTTTCTTGAAACCTTGGATGCAGGATGTTCTTGGAACTGCATAGCTGGATATTTTATATAGATACAGCTATAGATGCAGTTGATGTTAATGTGATTCAGCACACTCATCTTTCAAAAGTTATGTCAGCATTGGCAGTCACTGCAACCACACTTCTACCAGAAAATTTTGGGACATTTGTTCTGCTGACAATGAAGGGGAAGTTCATTTTAAAATATTATTTACTTATTTCTCCCCAGTGTTTGTATAGAAGGAAACTTTATTAGCAGAATGGATTACACCAGAAAGGCACCAGCACAACAGAGAAAGATTTCAACCCATGCAAATAAGTGTGCCTTTATAAGTTTTCCCCCTCACAGGGGACTTACAATATTTTCATGCATAGGTAAAATAATAAATTATTCCACAGCATTTCAGTGTCAGAACATTTCCCTGTGATGTGGAAATTCTAGGTTCAAGGTCTTGTTTTACCTAGTTCAGATCAGGAACTTAAATTTCATTCTCATCCATTACAGGTGAGAGGTCTAACGATTTAATAATTTTTCTAGAGCAACAAATGTTAATTTTTAAAAGTTGGAAAACTGAAAAGAGGCCTGAGGAAGATGCATCTCAGAAGAGTCTCATGGTTTGAGTATACATCGAAGACAGAAAAAAATCAGGGTTACATTCTGTTTTGAAGTGGGTCGAGCAGGAAGTTGGACTGGTTTAGGGGCACATGCTGTTTCCCAATGAAAGTCATACACAAGTTTCAGCCACAATGAATCATCACATTCCTCAGGGAAAGGAAAAAAAAAAAGGAAAGAAAGAAAGAATATCCAAATCCACCACCACTTCCTTGGAAGTTTTCCAGTCAATTCTAGTACATGCCTGATCCAACAGTCTGCTGAATACTGTGGGCATATTTCCATTGACCTCCAAAAGACTTTTCTTAAGGCTCAGGTAAATAAAATACAGTTATTGCAAGAAAATTAAGGATTACCCAGAGGGAAGAGATTTAGAGGGAAAAAACTGTTGATTCTTAAAATGAGAGGGAACAAGAAATGTGGTAAGTCACTCAGACCACATTTGAGTCAGGAAACATGCACTGGGTGTGGAGAAAGTAGAGATCATTGGACTCTAAAGCACACTTTTCTCAAATTTCCAAAGATACTGGAGGCAGACATTCTGAAATTGGTTTGAGTCATCGTGTTCCAGTGCTTGTAAAACAGTGAAGAGTAGATGATGAGTGAAATGAACGGTTTCTTTGCCTCAAAACTATCATGTTCTTCTCTCATAGTGAAGGCATGAGTGACTCACAGCATAAAAGACATGAGAGTTTAATGTGTAACAAACAAGAAAGAGAGCAGAAATGGGTAAAAAGCTGACCTTTCACACACACTGGGATAGACAGTAGAAAGCTCAATGCACTTCATTCCTTAAAGTACATAGCAAGACAAATACTCAGGACTGACTCTTCCAACAAAAGAATTTCCTTTTTGCCCACAGTGGTCAAGGGCATTACAGAGGAATTTCTCCAACCTTATCCTTCATATTTGTGGTCAAAGAAGCTTTTGCCAGCTGTGCTAGTGGATGAATGATGGAGTTACTGAATCATCTTTACAGCTATCAAATCTATGAGAGTGCAGAGAGCCTGGCCATTGGGGCCTCCAAATCAGGTAGAAAAAGCTTGTTTATTCAATCAAACAAAAAGTCAAATATGAGTAATGGGTTGACCACAAATGTCTGAGACATTGATCTTGAAGAAAGGCTGGGAATGGAGACATGCCAAAAGCTTGGGAACACTTCAAAATTAGCCTGCAAGGCTAGCCTTGCTATTGCCAAAAGCACTGATTCATTGAAGGTAAAATTCTTTGAGAAAGCATTTCCAGAAGTATTTGCATTGTTTTAATATCAGTTCATGCCAGTTTCATGCCAGTTCTCAGGCTTCAAGCTTTCCAGCTTTGCAAAGCAGGGGATCCCTAAGTTCCATTCATTGCCAAAAATATTTTCACCCAGAGGAGGAGCTGTAAGGCTCAAGAGCCATTCAAGCTTTTATAGGTTACTAAGAAAGAGGCCATTCAAGCTTTTACAGGTAACTAAGAAAGAGTGTCATTTTTCAAAGTACTCACAAGCAAGGTATTTATGATCCCTTCACAGATGAGTATGAAAACTTATATTATTAAAAATTAACTGGGTGCAGCCAGCTGAAGAACTGCAGAAGTGACTTTTATTTAAATCACCGTTATGATATAATGAAGCTTCCTTGTCTTTGGTTGTGCTTATACCAAAAACTTGGATTATAAAAAAGTGAGAAAAGATTTTGTTTATTAACAAGGAGGCAGCCATATGAAAAGTTCATCAAGGATTCTAATTCCTGCTTCAGCATGTTACTGATGCTCCAGAAGTTTAAATCTTAGAAGACTAAGCATCAAAGAGTTTCTGGGGAGAACTAAAGGGAAAACAATACTAGGAATGCATTAATCCCATGTTTCTGATGTAGACAACCAGAAGCAGCAGAGTTTAAGCAGCGTCAGTTCACATTAGAAGCTTGTGGTAGGATACTCTACCCATTTCCTGAGTCAGAGACTCATGTCTCAACCACAAGACTATAATTCTTCCCTATAGATACTTTCCCTTCATTCCTGAGGGCTGGTAATGTTTAGTGGACAGAATGACATTTTTGTTGTTCTGCTTTTTCAGATGCTCTCTATGAAGCAAGATAACCACGTGTTAGAGGAAGGGTCATGTTTCCTGAAGAAGTCAACAGTAGACTGTCCCGACTTTGGCTGATGCTGTAGCACACGCTTAGTGCTACCAAGCAAATCCTTTTGAACAATATATAGAAAAATACTTTCTCCCATTCACCTTAATGTCCCACTCTGTACCTTGAGAGAATGCAGTGTTTCCTTATAGAGCACATTCATATCCTATGAGGAAAATATCAAAAAATAATTATGCATATGAATTTAGGATTATTATTCCTATGGTTTTATTACTGTTAGACCTCGTGAGGAAAAGATCTGAATGGAGAGGTTGCCATTACATTTAAATGTGGGGCAGTTCTACTGAGAATGGCTGAAAACAACTTCAGCCTCATGGGGTATTGACTTCTGTTGAGATACACAGGTGTTGGCTCTGTGTGTCTCCCAGGAAAAGTAGGGAGGGTGGAAAAGAACATATCTCTAGTAGAAGGAAGGGTGATAAACTTGTGCCTTCTTCTCCCCTCCTCCCAAAATGTGTGTAGTATATTCTATGCAACACTAAAAGCAATTCTTATGTGGCCAAACGTAGCTATCGTAGCCTCAATGGGATTGTAAACAGATCAATTAGAAGAAACAGACTGCAGCCCCAGCATGAATGGAGCAAGGGGTGGCACTGCGTGTGTTCCAAGGACTGGATTTTCCCTGGGTGTCCTCTAGTCAACAAGCAGTGAGCTTCACCCTGGCAGAGGGACAGAGCTGCAGGGCAATCTGAGCTGCCCTTGGGGGATGCCCCTCTCCTCTGCTGATGATCAAAGGTACATACATTGACTTGTAAAATGAAATGTCCCCATCACCCAAAATTTGGTTTTATGAACAACCTTACCATAACATAAAACTGATTTGCAAGAAGGAGAGGTGGCTTAGAATTTTTGTGATGGAATAACAGCCCCAAAATTATGGCCTGTATAAATAACACCTTAATACTGTCCATCTTCAGGCAGGAGGAAGGGGATTTTGAACTCTGACAAACACCTGAACACAAACCCCATCCTACAGTCAGGGACAGGAGGGCTTGCACACAAACAGAGCCAGTTCCCTTTGCATAAATCCTGGAAAGCCAGGTTTATTTAGATTGAATTTGCCACTGTGCAAGCAGCTAATGTAAGGAAAGCAAAGCAGGCTGAACTTGTGCTTGCTCAGTTGTGAACTGGTGAATGGCCCTAACTGGAAACCAATAACTTTGTGTGTATGTAGGGAAATAACTCCCCCAAATCCTCTGTGTTTTGGATTGATTTTGTGAAATTGAAGTCTTGTTCCATAACCATCCTCACTGGGAATGCCATTTCCTCTGCTCCACATGCTCACACAAATGCCTACACCTGTAAACTAGGCTTTGAATACCAAGAACTGCTTTGCTGGACAAGTTCCAGCAAAAGAACTAAAACCTTTTCAATAAAAAAACTGTGGTTTTGCTCTTTCCCACACTCCATTCCTGATTTCTGGGTTAGGCAGGAGGTAGATAACTTTGACCTATACTTGTGTTGCTGCCAGTTTCTTCGACACATTTATTTGTGTCTGCACTGTCTTTGTTTCAGTGATGCATTGTGTAATGTGAGCAAGCAGAAAGCCAACTATGCACCAACAGGAAGGCTTAGAGCGCTCTGATTTTTTGGCACGATGTGATGCATTGTGAGCTGGGTTTTCAGTATCTGACAGTTAAGTCCCTGGAATTGGCATCTCTATACTGGAGACCAGAGCCCTGAATAACCTAACTTAAAGTATAGCAGGGACCAAACCATGACTTCATTCATGCCTTGTGCACACATGCTTGGTGCAGGGAGCATTCGCGACTCGCTTGAGTGCATGTCCTGTATTCAAGGGCAGCACCACACTCTCCCCACAGCACATGCTGCAGAGCTAAGACAGGGAGCTCCATGCAGGAAAATGTGTCACATGGCCATTAGAAATTTCTGGTGGACAACAAGGATTTAATTGTACCTTCACCTTGCTCCACAAACACACAGTACAGCTTCTGTAACCTGGGCACTGAGAGCTAGGCACTCCATTGCTGGGATGATCAAGGTAAAAAAATAATCAAAATAATAAAGGTAAGGAAAAAACCTGAGACCTCCTGAATCTGTTTGCCAATCACATGTATTAATGATAGTACCCCATAGTTGTAATACTTCTGTTTTCTGACCGGGCATCTTCAGCTTTGCTCCTGTATGTTCACTTTACCTCCCCTGTGACCCTGCTGCCTTGGGCTCAGCCCCATCTTCAGTCACAGACTGAAAGGCTTTGAGGAAGGAAAAGCTTGTGACCCCATTTCCTACATGGGGAAGCATACATTTAATGGCATTTACCAGCCTAACAAATCAGCCTAGCAGACAGCTGTGAAAATTTCACACTGTGTTTCTCTGCGTGATTAGAACCCAAGATGTCAGTTCCTCATCGATATCAGAGGCCAGTAGGATTTCCTCACTTTGCAGGAACCCTGTGAATAGCTCAGAGATTGTGGTGACAGGGTATCTTAGACGACAGATTGACCTACTGCCTCTGATGGAGAGACTACAGGACAGCTCTGAGCCACAGGGTTTGTTTCTCAGCTGATTTACTGCTTTCCTATTAATGCATTTCTGCTGAGGTCCATGCCATGAGTCAACTAACCAGCTGTGAAACAAAGCTCAGTTCCATAGGATTTTACCTTTCCACTGAGTCAGGGATAACAGGTACTGCACTCTGGAAGGTGTTTCAGGGCATTCCTTTTTCTTCTTGTGTCATGGAAGCAGTTCTGCACAGACTCGGGGTTGTTGTTTTTCATGGTTTGTGAAGAGAAGGGGTCCTGAAGAAAATTGTCCAGCACACTGCTGGATAAACACATCCTGAGATGGGTGAGCAGCTGGCTCATGGGTCAGGCACGAAGGGTTGTGGTGAATGGGGTGACATCAGACTGGGGACCTGTCACTGTGGGGTTCTACAGGGCTCCATCCTTGGCCCTGTGCTCTTCTACATCTTCATTAACGACAGGGAAGCAGGACTGGAAGGGATCCTGAGAAAGTTCACAGGTTATACAAAACTAGGAGGAGCTGATGACTCCCTCAAAGGCAGGGAGGCCCTGCAGAGAGACCTCACAAAACAGAGGACTGGGCAATCACCAACCATGTGAAGTTCAGAAAGGAAAAGTTCTGGATTCTGCACCTGGGATGGGGCAACCCTGGATGTATGGACAGACTGGGGAATGAGAGACTGGAGAGTAGCACTGTGGAAAGGGACCTTGGGGTCCTGGTCAATGACGAGTTGAACATGAGTCAGAGGTGCCCTGGCAGCCAGGAGGGCCAGCCCTGTCCTGGGGGGCATCAGGGACAGCATTACCAGGTGGGCAAGGGAGGGGATTGTCCCACTCTGCTCTGCACTGAGGTGGCCTCACCTTGAGTCCTGGGGACAGTTTTGGGCACCACAATATAAGAAAGACATTAAACTGCGTGTCCAAAGGAGGGCAACAAAGATGGTGAAGGGCCTTGAGAGGAAAGGAGCAGTTGAGGTCACTTGGTCTGTTCAGCCTGGAGAAGAGGAGACAGAGGGGAGATCTCATTGAAAGATACAACTTCTCTTCTCTCTGGTGACCAGTGACAGGACCTGAGGGAATGCCCTCAAGTTCTGTCAGAGAAGGTTTAGATTTAGGATATTAGAAAATGGTTCTTCACCCAGAGGGTGGTTGGGCACTGGAACAGGCTCCCTAGGGAAATGGTCACAGCACCACGGCTGGCCGAGTTCAAGAAGCATTTGGACAAAGCTCTCAGGCACATGGTGTGAGTCTTGGGGATGGTCCTGTGCAGGGACAGGATTTGGACTCAGTGATCCTTGTAGGTCCCTTCCAACTCAGCATATTCTGTGATTCTGTGGTTCCCTTCTGGACTGAAGAGCCAGACCGTGTTTATAAAACTGTACAATATACAACAGTGCAACTCATTGCACTGAAAGAGATACCTGGTACAACCAACTACAGAATTTATTTTAAGTCTGTTTCATCCTTCCAAATGCATGTTGCAACACAGTCACCATTAGTAGAGCTTAAGTCATCAGATCCTAGCTGAAAATGGAGATGAATTATAGTTTAGATAGTGAGATTCACTAGTTTGCATTTTAAAGGCTCCACGGATAGTATCTTGCCTGATCTGCTCAGTGCAGGCTCTGTTTTTTGGGGAAGTTTTGCAACCTTATTTAACATGCAGAAGATCTGTCAGTTCATGCAGGGACTCCTGATGATCTCTGCTGGTCCCTGTGCAACTTTGTTAGTGTGGTTGCTTTTCAATTGTTTGTCAGTTCAGAACCAGCAGCAGCCTTGAAAGAATTGATTGAAAGCCTCACAGTCCAATGGCATCAATCTGGAACCAAGGAGGAGATATTTTTATTCAAAACCACAGAAATAGAGATCATAATGGAAAAAAAAATCCAACACCACAAGTTAAGGATAATGGAAAGGATGTTAAACTTAAATACACTGATTCAAGCAACACGGGATTGCAGTTTTCTACCTATTTCTTTCCTACCAGACAGCAAAAGTGAGAGTTCATCTACTAAAAATATTTATGGGATGGTGTATACAAATTTTGCAATTCCTAAGATAAAACAAACCTCCCAAGATAAACATTATTAAAAGACAGTTGAAAAACACCAAAGGATATAATAAAGTTTTTATTAATAGTTAATAAAGGACAGACTTAAAGCAAAACCTTGCATCCATTTCCCCTTCCCTGCTGCAGGCTGTCATACTTTAAAGTTGTTACACAAGCACCCTAGGAGGAAGAAAAGAAAGGTTATTCCACATTTTATTCATTCACAGAAAGAGAAGTGACTCCCATTCAAATAGAGAGGATGATGCTGTATGCTATAGATCTTGCTCTTGTCTCTCTCAAAACCATCTTCCACTCCTTTGCCAGGTCTGATGATCATCAGACCACTTCCTGAATTCAATTCATCTCCCAAGCCTGGCAGACAACTAACGTGGGAAAAGTGTGAATATTTTCTGCATGAATTGAACTGGCTCAACCAAATATCAGCTGAGAACCAAAGCATGTAAAGAGGAGGAAAGCCCCAGGATCGGAAAGGGGAGTTAAGAAAAGAGGGAATGGGTTTGCCTTTTTTTTTGACAGCAGTTGATAACTTCATTCAGAGACCATATCAGAGGAGGGAACTGAATCTGGTTCATGCCCTCAAGACAGTCTTCCCACATCTCATATTTGTTATGGCCAGGGCTTAACCCCTCGTGTTCTGAGAAGGATGTTTTATGGTCTGAACTTGCAGGCTGAGAGCTGGAAGATTCATAGGCACTATTCCTTGTTGTGTATAGGGATGCATGTGTAAGAGAATATGCTACACAGCCCTGAGCGAAAGGGAAGCATGCATTTCCGAGGAAAACAGGGAAATTCAGTCAAACACTAAATGTTATTCGGCAGCTACTTACTGTAAATGGCCATTTTATAACCTTGAGAGAAAAAAAACTCATTAAAAAGTTCAGCTTCTTCATTAAGGTATTAGGTGTTAGTCTAAGGATACAATTACCTGAAACAGAGGAGATGCTTAACCTTTTTTTAAATGGAGCATTATTCCAGTAAAGCATATTATTTTGTGACCTTCAAAACAAGTTTTGCTGGCACAAGTGATATGGTGGCAAACAAGCAACCAGAACCCAGCCTCATAATCTGACTTTTCCAAAATAGCCAACATATTATGCAATGACACGCAAAGAAAATCATGCAGGAAGTCAAACACATCCCAAACAAAGTCAAGAAAATCTAGGAGGAAACTGAAATTTACAATCCCACTGTTTAATATAGTAAAATTTGGGGGAAAAAATATAAAATTATTTAAGTACCCTTAAAATGCTACACAGCAGAAAAAAAACCTAGTGTTTTTCATCCAAATCACCTTTTAAAAACCCAGACCATGGAATGCAACTTTCCTGCCCAGAACTGCACAGTTAAGAGGTTGTTTTTGTTTTCCTTGCTTGACCAGGTCTATGCCATGGAGCCTCTGTTTGTAGTGTTTTTTGTCATGCCCATAGCATAACAGCCCTTGGCAACAGCAGCACATGCACCACGTTATTGCTGCCAGCAGCCCTGTCAATTAAGCCACAATGGCTTTAAAAGAGAAACTTGCTTGCTTTTTTCTCTGCTTTCTATTATGTCTCCTCCCAGTTCCTGCATCAAATCAAATCATTCAAATACATTGAAGCTGCATAATTGCTGGTCTCCCACCCTTTGTGATTTCCCTTTCCTGTTCTGCAGCGCTGGACATAGCTCAGCAATTCCTCGCTGTGGGATTGGAGTGGTCCTTGGTTGCGCTATACCAGAACTCAGAAGCTGGAGAAGAAAAAGGAGTGACAGGAGGATACACAGTTCAAGACCCTCCTGCATTTCTCAGGTCAAAGTACTTCCCAGATTATACCCGTGCTGAACAGAGCTGGACATGGCAGCCAGAGTCCTTCTCCATGAATCCAGGCATTGCGAGACAGCGCACCATGGAACTACAGATAAGTATTTGCCATCTGTATGCAAACTAGGGTATCTCCTGCCTTTCCAAGGACTCATCTAAATTACTGAAACAAAACTGTGCCTCCCTGCTGTCTGTAACCCATCTCAAAAGAGGTGTAGCCAGTGTCTGGCTCTCAAACCTTTTGGATCCAGTTCCACGTCCACAGTCTCACTAGAGTCCACTTTACTGCTGTATAACAGCTACTTGCTTGGATGAAAAGAAGCTGTACTTTCTCTTTTTCCCACTGGGAGAAGCCTAGGCAGTATATTCCATTAAGTTCTATTCATTTTCATCTTGACCTGAGTCATGGGGATTGAAGTCTCATCTCCCATGGCGTCCTGTTAACCAGGAGCAACATCAGTAAGGCCAGTGGGGTATCATTACACGGCCAGGTGCTTTTCCTTCCAGCACAGTATGGCAATGAAAGTGCTTGAAGGCAACAGAGGACCACCTCACAAGGAGGCAATTGTCATATATAAATGGATTTTAAAACCTTTCCTTTTGCACCTACGGAGTTGTGCAAAGTGGTAATAATGAGGCATAATAATGCACTGCACTTCTCTGGCTATTTATTTGTTAAATAAAAGATGAGCAAGGAATATTCTGTCATTGTGTGACCAAGCAGCTCAGTGGCCACAGCTGAACTATGCAGAACTTTGCCTTGTGTAGCCCTCAAATGTAAATGTCATTTTGGATGTGGGGTTTTTTCCAGTTCTGTGAACTAATGTAACATTTTCATAATGAGAAATGAAGAATGTGTGTCAGCTTCCTTCAGTGCAACATCAGGGTTTGCAGGTGCACAGTCTACCACATACAGGGGCATACAGGGGGCCAAATCCAGGGCAATCTTGTCAGTGCTGTCTATTGGAAAATCTGAAGCATATGCTATCCCCCAGGCGTCACTCAAGATAGTGCAGTTTGGCACATTTCCAGCTCATGTTAAACACCATGCTAGCATTTAAACATTACTGATTGATTGGCCTGTGCTGCCCCTTTCCCAGACGTTTTTATTCACTGGTAGCCTGGATCCGCTTGATTTTGCAGAAGCATTGAACTAACAGTGGAGGACAACTTGACCATCTACTTGCTGACTGAAGGACAATTGGTGAAGAGCTCTGAAACTCATCGAGGAAAGATGCTCTGTGAGGAGAAAATGACATGACTGTACCTTGTTCATCACTCTGACATGATATGACTCAAATACACGTCAAAGATTGAACCGAGTGAAAAGATGCTTTTTCTTTCCACGATTTTTTTTCCTTCTGATAAATGATTGCTCCACTTCAATGACTGAAGTGCATATAGCACTGCTAAAAATTAAAACCACAGTAGCAGCTGAAGGACTTAATGTGCTAATAGAAATGTCCCTACTTTTTGCGGTCTATCTTCCCCTCCCTTGAAGAATAAAATCTAGAAGAGGATGAAATTTTAGGCCCTATTATGATTAGAGAGCTGCAGCATCACTGTGCCTCACTGACAAGTGACAGCAGCCAAACAGGGAAGAGAAACAAAACAAAAGGCAAAACTAGATCACAAACACAACCTAAAATATTCTAAGACAGTAAACAAAAAAAATGTGAGAAAAAAATAGTGAGGAGGTTTTTGATTTGCTTGAAATATGTTGAGATGTTCCACACTATCTATTAAAATACTCTGCTTCCTGCCCTCTCTTCCCATCATTCTGAAGGTACTGCAGCTACCCAGTCCAAGGGTGTTGTGATTTAGACAGAAGTAATCTTTACCAGCCCCAGGAGAGCAGCTTCCCGACACAGGCACTTCACAGGCATGGAATGAATCATTTCCCACAGACGAGGGACAAGAAGTCAGCTCAGATGGATGGACTGAGAAGGACCAAGGTGATATTGGCCTGACAAGCTGAAGTAGCAGTATATCACATATCAAATTGCTTTTGAAAGTTTTGTTGGTGTTACAGGAGAGATTTTATGCTGCCTTTTCATCCTGGCTGTTGTGTAACATTTAAAGAGAGGGACTCAAAGCTCTAATCCCTTTCTGAGAGCAAAAGAGTGTTTTAG
Source organism: Dryoscopus gambensis (assembly GCA_013389985.1). Lineage (NCBI taxonomy): Eukaryota > Metazoa > Chordata > Aves > Passeriformes > Malaconotidae > Dryoscopus > Dryoscopus gambensis. The sequence goes on along the minus strand of WEIT01038756.1, from coordinate 21,869 downwards.
CAGAGAGTTGTCTGCTATCTGTCAGATCCATCCACCAGCCTCCTGGGCTGGATTCAGCCATCAGTTCACTTAAAGGTCTTAGCCCTGTTTCCCACAATATCTTTAGTAAGTGATTCTCCCTTCCTACCAAACATCTCTTCGGTCCAAGAACCCAGATCATCACAGAGCTCTGTCAACATTGCAGGACAACGGTGAAGGAAGTCACCGTTATGAATCTTTTCCACCTTTATATGGAAAATGTACAAGGGCTTTTTAAAAAAAAAATTATTTAGAAAAAATATATTTTACTTTATTTATGGAAAAAATGTATTTTCTGTATTTGGAGAAAGAGTACTGATCCCATAACCTGATTTTAGTCAAGCATCCCCTTAGCCTTCCTGTCATATATTGATTCATCCTTTTAGCAGTAAACCGCTTGGAACAGGACCCCAGGGGGCTTACTGAGACCTGGTATTTCCTGAGAGGGGCTTGGGAAGATTCCATCTCTTCAGGCATTGCTCAGGATTCATAGTGCCATCCATTATCATGGGTGAGTGAGAAATATCTGCTTCTTATTCCCTTTTGGACTTAGGTATGAGGGAAGGTTAAAGCCAGTGCTTTTCACAAACTGTGACTTTTATGCTGATTACACAAGGAATACTCAAAGGCCTTTCATAACCCAAGGTGGACCCTTTCTAAGGCACCGTAGACTTAATTTCCAGTCTAATTTCAGAGTGCTCAACCCCAAGGGGAACTCCAACTTTGAACATCCCCTTTCTGTCACTACTTGGCTAGTTTTATGGACATGTATTTCTGCATTTCACAATATCCTGTGCTTGGCTTGGGCAGAAAGGCTTTCTTCCCTAGCAGGTACTCTAACATGAGACATATTTTTACGTCGTCACTAAATTTAGCCCAGCATATCTGACCATTGCAATAACTACTTGGTACTCTTTCTCATCTTCAGATGAATTCATTCCACTAATTGTGAAAGGGTCATTTCCCCAATTGTACCATTTTACCCTTGTTGTCCAAACCACACCTTCAGAGTTTAGCAATTAGTACAAATTGGAGAGTACAGATGAATCACCCAGAAGTTCAATAGCTGCCTGACTTTCCTTATTTGACTTGCAAGAGAGGCTTTTTTAATTTTGCTTATACCACACTCCCAGGCCTGCAAAGTGCTCTTCAGCAGAAACAGTGTTCTGTGCAACGCTTGGTTTCCCTGTCAGGGGAAGGGGAGGGCAGGGGAGTCTCATTTGTGTGGGCTGTCCCCATTTTCACCTCGGGCTGCACGCTACACCAGAATAGAAAACATGAGTCAGAAAGGTTAAAGGTTAAACTGTTAAAAACAAAAGAGGAGAAAATTCATTCAGAAAATAGTGGTTTCTAATGGATGAGAGGAAGTACTGTACAATTTCTTGTAAAGTCACAATGGCCAGCTCATCAGAGGAAACCCCTCCTATCAGGGGCTTGTACAGTGCCTCCTGGACCCTGAACAGCTGCCAAGTCATGACCACGCAGTTAAGGGAGTGCAACAAAGAACCTCAAATCAAGGGCACATTTCCATCTTCCTGTCCAGCTAGCTCCAAAACTTTTTTTTTCTTCTTCCCCTTGCATTAATTATTTTATAACAACATAAGCCTTCTTAGTGATTTTCCTCTCCTTTTTTCTTTTTTTTTTTTTTTTTTTGTTTTTTTTTGCATTATTCCTCTGGCTTTCTTATAAGCTGAAAAAAGAGCTTCTCTACATGGAAGCAAAGCCATGGTTTCCACAAGACTTGCTGAGCCAACCTAATCACTCACTGATTTGGAAGGAGGTCCTGAAGCAGCTGCCCCATTCTCCCAGCCTAGCTGCATGCTTTAACTGCTTATGTTGGGGCTGGCACTTACCAGACCTCCTCCTGTGACCTCGTTAGCTCAACAGTGTGCTCAAAAACACCACAGCACAAACCCCAGCAGCGTTCTGCTGTGTCAGCCTTCAGAGATGGCACTGAATAGCAGAACCAACACAGGGCTGGGGTGGAGGCCAGAGATGGATGGCCACAAAATCTCTCCCTTTTGGCTGTGAGAAACCAGTAATTCGGCACAGCTCTTCAGGAAACCGCAGCTTCAGTATGTCTGTGATAGATGCTCATCCTAGATTACAGCGTGCTGAGGTCCCTGCACTGCTTACATACATGCATTTGGTGAAAGGCTGACTTTGTAGTCTCAGAGATGGGGACTTTCCTGGGGTTTCTATCTTGGTAGAACTTGTGGAATAATAATTTTAAATAGGTTCTTCAGACCTCTAATTTCTTCCTTCTCAGCTTCCCCTTAAAACCATTTTCTACCACAGAACTTTGAAGAAAGAGCCAGTGCTGACCTCTCACAACTGTAATTTGCCCTAAAAGACCCCAGAGTTGCATAGCCTTGCCCTATTTAACCCAGGCTGGCTCTTCATTTTCTTTTTATTACTGCAAACTCTTTGGAGTAAGACTGCTCCGTTCCAGCTGAAATGCTTGGCATCTCATAATTTACTACTTTACCATGAAAAATCAATTCCCACAAAGGAAGTTACATGACAGTGTCCTCTCCACACTCTTTCTCCAAAGCACAGGCATAGGTTTTCCTCAGCTGATTGTTTAAATATCTTCAGAGATGAAATCACCTCTCCTTCTCATCCATCCCAAGCCTTCATTCTTTTCACCATGAGACTGTCCAACATCCATGTGCCTAATATTCAGCTTAATTTTCTATTCCTGAATTTATGCCCACCACTTCTTGTCCTGCCTTCCACAGACATGGAAAATATAATTTTTTCCTCCTTGTAGCAGTCTCTACATAACTGAAGACTATTACATTACACCTGATTTTTCTCTTCTTTAGGGTTAAAGCCCCAACTGTCTCAAACTTCTCTTACAAGTTCATGTTTTCTAGGTCTCTGGCTGTAAACAATGGGGTTTTTTCACAGTTTTCTTCTGGAAGGTTGACAATTAGTCTACCACATTCTGACTGTGCTGTCATGATGGAAAGAGCATTTCTGCACTTCTCTGAAGGTTCAGTAGATAGAAGATTTATCATAGATCCTAATGAGAAATAGGAAGCTTATCTTTCCTCTTTTTCCCCCAATATCAGGGCATTGTCATCTTGTGTGCAGTTGAGAATGCAGTCTAGCTAGCTCAAAGATACAGATTTTTGCAGCTGCCTGATTAGTTATTCCCCTCAGTGTATGCATATATTCCTAGATGTGTGCTGGAGACTGTTCCTGGGGGATGACTCCAAACTGCAAAACACAGCACTTCTCTGTTTTTAAATAGCATCATATTTACTTTGGCAAGATCCTTTGCATCTTTATTCTTGTTCTCCATTACATCTGTAACCTCTTCTGGACACTGAGATTGGAGGTTTAGTAAGTATATTTTATTGCAGAAGATACATGTCAACAGTATAAGATGGAAAAGAGACCCTTGTAGAAACACACTGAGTACAACTTTACATTTAGAAATAAATCACAAATAACTGTTTTCTGAAAACAGTATTGCAGATAGTTTTGCTTACTACAGTTCTATCTTGCACTATCTATACAGTATCTATCTTCTATTTTCTAGTCCTCTCTCATCCATAGAAAGGGCATATGAGTCAGACTAAAAGGTCTTACTAGAAAATTAGAATATTTACTGCTTCACCCTTGTTCCCAAAGTACCTTACTGTGAGATGGAAGAAATTCAAAAGGGTTTGATAATTTTTTTTCCAGTTTTATTTCTTTTTCAGTTCCTGCAAGATACAACACAATTAATTCCCAAAAGGAAGTATAAGTGTCCCCAAATTTCTTGCAAGATGTACAGTGATATCAATACAGTCAATGACTGCTTTTCATGAGATTGTTTCACACACTTCACAAGCATGTCCAAATGAAGTAGAAAGCCATATAACTCAGATGCTGACAATACTCCTAGGCTTTTCCATGACTCAACTTAAATCTAACTTATTGGACAGCCTTCTGCTGAGTTATTTTTAGCTTTTATCAACTCATGAATTTTCTTCCTGCAAGCTGAGCAAATTTCCACAAAGACTCCCCAGAGCAGAGGTTGAAAATATGAAGAAAAAAAAAAAAAAGAAGTGTCAAAGATTCCTTAGCAGATATTATTTAGCAACAGAGAATGGTGTGGAGTTGTTAGGAGAGGTCATGTGTTTTAAGTCACCTTCAATGGTTTTAGAGGTAACAGGTCAGTTGTTGAGTTGTTTTGGTTTGATTTGGGCGGTTTTGGTTGGGGTTTTTTTTGATTTTCAACAGAAATTAGTGGGATTTGAGAGACTGTTCAATGGCAGGAAATAGTCCAAATGAATGCACCAAAAACTGGTCTTCATTTAAAAACTAAAAATATAATCCTGATTAGATTTTGAGTGTCTTTTGCAGTAAAACTATTTTCTTCATCTTCACTGACTTAAACTGTAGTTACTGGCAAAGCCATTATTGTTGCATGCTATCAAGGAGCAATTGCTAGAAAGTAACAGAGAAATAATAAAAATAGTGCACATTCCTTTCTAGGTCTTGACATAGACTTCATTAAAACTAGGCTCCTGGGCTTCTGTGATGCAGATGTGACTTCTTGCACAGTTTTTGGCTATGTCACTTCCAAGATTTTTGAAGTAGAGATTGTATCTGTCAGAAGAGACTCATTTACTTGGAAGGGAACTACAAGAACTGTCTAGTCCAGCCCAACCACTTCAGGGCTGACCAAGAGTTAAAACATTGTTAAGGGCATTGTCCAAATACCTCTTAAACACTGACAGGCTTGAGGCCTTGGGCACCTCTCTAGGAAGCCTGTTCCAGTGTTTGACCACTCTCTTGATATCAAAATGATTCCTAATGTTCAGTCAGAAACCCTCTGGCACAGCTTTGAACCATTCCCATGTGTCCTGTTGCTGGATACCAGGGTGTGGTGGATTGACCCTGGCTGAATTCCTGGTGCCCACCAAAGCCACTCTGTCAGTCCCCTCCACAGCTGGACAGGGGAGACAAAGAATAACAGAAGTCTCATGGGTTGAGGTAAGGGCAGGGGGAGATCACTCACTTCGGTTAGCATCATGGGCAAAACAAACTTGATTTAGGGAAATTAGTTTAATTTATTACCAGTCAAATCAGAGTAGGATAATGAGAAATAAACCAAAATCTTAAAACACTTTCATCCCTACTCCTTCCTTCTTCCTCATCTCAACTTCACTCCTAACTTCTCTGTCTTTCCCTCCAGCAGAGAAGGGGGATGGGAATGGGGTCTCTGATAGTTCATCACACATTGTCTTTGCCTCTGCTTCCTCCTCAGGAAGAGAATCCCCACTCTTCTCCTGCTCCAGCATGACGTTCCTCCCACGAGAGGCAGTCTTCCACAAACTTCTCCAACATGAGTCTTTCCCATGGGATGCAGCTCTTCATGAACTGTTCTAGTGTGGGACACTTCCACAGGGCACAGTCCTTCAGGAGCAGGCTGCTCTGGCATGGGTCTCTCGTGGGGTCACAGGTCCTGCCAGCAAACCTGCTCCAGTTTGGGCTCCTTTCTTCATGGCACCACAGGTCCTGCAAGGAGCCTGCTCCAGTGTGGGCTTCCCACAGAGCCTCCTTTGGGCATCCAACTGCTCCAGCATGGGCTCCTCCATGGGCAGCAGATGGATCTCTGCTTCCCCATGGACCTCCATGGGCTCAGGGGCAGAGATGCCTCACCATGGGCTGCACCATGGGCTGCAGGGCAATCTCTGCTGCAGTGTCTGGATCACCTTATTCCCCTTCTTCCTCACTGATTCGGGTGTCTGCTGGCCAGTTTCACTTACATATTCTCACTCTCTCTGACTGCTGTTGTGCAGCAGTTTATTTCCCACCTTATTAAATACATTATCCCAGAGATGGTACCACTCTGGGTGGTAGACATTCTGCTAATGGGCTTGGGCTTGGGCTTGGGCTTGGGCTTGGGCTTGGCCAGCAGCAAGTCCATCTTAGAACTGGCTGGCATTGACTCTGTCAGGCATGTGTGAAGCTTCTGGCAGCTTCTCACAAACCTACCCCTGTAGCCCTCCCACTACCAAAACTTTACCACACAAACCCAGTACACCGGAAGAAGAGCTCAGCACCTCCCTCTCCCCTTCCTCGCCTCAGAAAGCTTCAATGAGGCCACCCCTCAGCCTCCGTTTCTTCAAACCCAACAAACCCAGAGTCCTCAGCTGCTCCTCACAAGATATGCCCTCCAGTCTTACAACCAGCTTTGTTGCCCTCCTCTGGATGCTTTCAAGGACCTTCACATCTTTCTTAAACGGTGTGGGGCACATCAGATTTGGGAGGGCCAAGGACTGAGCAAAGGTGAACTCTGCAGCCACACAGACAGCTGCTGGTGGTGCAGGGGAGCAGGACGCACCCGCACAATGTTGAAAGAGGAACAGTATCTGCCTCATTTACCAGCCTCACTGTGGCTGCAGGTGATGCTGCAGGGTCAGCCCTGAGTGTCTCACATGAAACAAACCTCTTCTGCTTAAGCTGTATGTTTCCAGAGGTGTGTGCTTAGGGATCTTTGCAGTCTGCCTGTGAGGGATCTGGAGAGTAAATACAAGCCAAAGTAAAAAGCACACTACAGCAAAAACCAGCTCCCAATCTCATCTCAGAGTTTAGTTGTGGCAGGGAAGGAGGAAGCAGTGCTTGTGTTATCTATGCAAAGGTGTGAGCCAATACTTGCTTACTCGCCAGAGTTCCTCAGAGAAAAGTTTCTCAGCAGTCTCACAGTTTCAGCCTTTAAGCCTCAGAACTCTGCTTCATTGTCCCCAAACCCAAACTGCTGTTAGTATGACCCATGATCTTCATCACCCAACACACTCTCTCTGTGCATCTCATCTTGCAAGAGGGCTCATTCCAAGATCAGGGCTGCCTTACTCCCTCGTCCCCAACTCATATGTCAGGTCATTCTTTGATCAGCTAATCACAGAGAATTAAGGAACCACATTCCTATGTATGGACACCCTGGAACCTAAGGAAAGATGAGTGCCTACTACAGTGTTTACTCCATACAGGTAGAATAAATTCCATCTAGGTCACATCAAATTTCCATGGAGCAGGGTTCTTCCACTGATGCATCATACAAGGGTGATTTGAAGGTGTCTTTTCTGTTTGCTTCTGGTTCTCCTACCCACACACTTCTTTTATTGCAACTCCGGCAGTGTCTGGGGCTGGAGATTGACCTGGGCATACACTAAAGGCAAGTCCCAATCTTCTCAAAACACCAAACCTCCAATCATACCCAACATTTAGTGCCACACTCCATATTTGAAAATCGGATTGATCTGTAACTGGCTGCTGAGCACTAAAAAATGAGGGTCTTTACACAGATGATGGTCTTTTGAAAAATGCATTTCATTAATTTACTTTGACTAAACTTAGTCTGACACTGGGACACAGGAATAAAAAGAAAAATAAATATATGGGTCAATATTTGCTTACGCAGTCTAAGCAATTACTGTGTATTTGAGAGGTTCATTTTTCCATCTTATTAGTTAATTAGCATGGAGAATTAAAAAATAGCCGGATTCACTGCACCAGTCATACTCCTGCTGACAGCAATACAAGTTTTGTATTGAACAGGAATCATATTTGGGTGTAAAAACTTTCCCTATAAAGTCAGAAACCATCTTTTACCTGTTCTCTGGCAATATAATTGAGTACCTGATATCTTCCCTTACAATTCAAGAGAAGTATAAAAACTATCATGTAAACTTCTCCATCTTTACGTGTGTGTATGTTTTAGGCATGATTTTGAGAAGTGCTGGACATTGGCTTTTTTCACTACTAGAAGCTAATGGAGCTTCTCCTGGATAACATATCTGTATGATCTCATCTAACATAGTGGGGGGGGCGGAGTTGGTTGAGTGTTTTTGGTGAAGATATTTAACAACTGACCCACAAACCTGAGCTCCATCGGAGGTTTGTGGTGCATGGATATCCAGTTATGAACAGATGAAGGAGACCACTGCTCAGGAAAGCAGTTATGCACCTGGAAGAAACTGAGCTTCTTGAGAGCTTAATGCTCTGCATTTGCTTAGCTGAAAAAGGCTCCAAAGCACCTTTGTGACTTAAGATCATGAAGTGTTCTCCATTGTGAGACAATACTATTTAATACACTGATAAAAGGTATTCTCTATCATTTGCATTGATCTGATTCCTCACTGCTTTGATATTAATGTGGCCTTGTGGAAAGACGTGAAGGTGCAGATAATTAAAGTTTGTCTTTTCTCTGCATTTTTCAAGAGACAGCAATTTCTTGGCTAAGTCGACAGATTTGAGTGTTCTGAGACTCCTGACCAGTCCAGCCTGTGGATGGGATTTGAGGTGGGTGTCTGCATGCTCCTGACAATATTTGGGGTTTAAATTGACCCTGACCCAATCAGGGTGTTCCAACAGCAGGCTAACCTTGAGTAAAGTGGAATTGATCCAGTGTGGGCTGTTAGATGTGGCGTAAATCCAAGTATAACTGCCAAAGAGTTGGATTTCCAACAGTAATGTGGTTGGTTACGATATGGAAAGCCTGCTCCTGTCATTTAGCAGTCACAGTTACAAGTACAGGGATCTGAGGCACCCTGGAGAAGAAATTAAAAGAAAGCCAAGGACAAGTGGAGGTCAAGGAAATATTTCTCTGGGAAATAAAGAATCAGCTCCTGCACCTAATCTCTTACTTTCATGTATATGACTAAAACACCTCAGTAATATTAAAAATGGTGCTCAGTGTGATGTATGGCTTAATAGTATCTTTAATCAGTAGAAGCTAGACTTAAATAAATTTTTAGTTCATGGATTATTGCTGGACCATATAAGTTGAGGAGATAGGTTTTCTGCTGCCAAAATTTATGACTTAGCCAAAGTCAGCAGAATAGATAAATTGATATATGCCTTATCTACAACAAAGAATGTGATTGGGATGAATTCCCAAACAGGTGATTATGTGAATGATGCAAAAGCCAAGATGTATGTACACAATGAAGGAAGAGCAGATTGGTTTTGGCCCAGGTTCAGCAACGACACTCCCACAAGTAAAAAGTAGTTACTATGAAACAGATCCAGTGTCAGGAAAATGGAATAATTACCTGGAATTCAGCCCAATTAGTTTCTGTAAGTTCTGATATTCTGCATGTACCAGGAATGTAATGGAAGTGACATTTGATAACATTTTATCTCAGCCTCAGTCAGCTGGGGCCTGTGCACACAAATAAGGAGCGGAAAAGAGTGAAGCAAGAACATTTTTGCTCCTTTTTTTTTTTTTCAGATCAACCACAGAAGTCTGTAGGTGTCAAACCTCATAGTTTGGCAAAAATGGTATTCTCATAATTTCTTTTTTTTTTCCATTTAAGAATAGAAACACTCTGTTAGGAAGGTAAATGTGCTCATTTGCATTGTTAAGCAGTACTTCTAAGTGTTTTCAGTACCTTTTCATAGAAAACAGAAACTTAAAATGAAGACAAAAATAATCATTTCCCATCAAATGCTAATTGATTAATACTTTGCTTGAATAATATCTAGACAGGAGAATCCATTATGGCCAGATTCAGAAATGGCATACATCACATTCTATTTAAGCAATTTATACTACAAGTTTTTGTATTCAATTGCATGCAGTTATGACTTAATTTCAGTGCTGATACAAGAGGGTTAGGATGAGGCTATAAACTGTAACACTTCTCACAATCAGAGATAAATCATTTGTTTGAAGTTAACTAATTCAGTCCTAGAAGGAGGTAGGTATTGTTGGACCAATGAGAACTAATGGAGAAGGCATCAAAAAGGAGAACCCTGCCCTGTGTCCCTTCTTGCAATGGCCAATCCGTACGGAGCACTCCTTGCTTAGTGACATCACCCTGTCACTTGTGCCACACAACCTGAGGGTTCACAGGATGCCAAAGAGCAGATTTCCCCTCAGATCCTGGCAATCCTTCAAGGTCACTGTGCCAAAATATCATTTTCCTCTCCAAATAAAAGGTTTTTTGTAAGAAAGCATTGTCTGTCAGAAAGATATTGCTCAATCAGTCCCGCCAACGTCATATTGCCTCTACATGAAGCAGCATGTCCCAGCCTTGGCCAGAGATGCAGGAAAACACAGCAGGCTGGAATTTGCTGCCTGTTTTTGTGATGTCCCTGTTGAAAATTCCCAGCCTATCGTGCAAGAGTTTCCCGCACGCCTGCCATTGCAGTCATCTGGCTCTGCCGTCACCTTCCTGAGGAGCACAGTGTGGGTGCATGCTCTTGGGTGAGTCAGGAAGCTGCATGGAGAAGCACAGAGGCAAACCAGAGTGATTCAGAACTTCTGGCCTCTCCAAGAAAAGCAGTGTCGTCCTACTATGTCTGCATTTCCTGCATACATGTCCTGACTCTCCGTGTCACCTTTCTGCACTCCAAAGGGAAAGGTTCTACAGCTCATATCACAGCACATCTTTCTGCAGCCTCCTAGTCCTTCACTGCAGCTACACCAGCCTGGCCCAGTTAAGCCAAGGAATGCACCTGCAGATGCAGCAATGGCAATTTGAGGTGTCTTGCTGGTCCTTGCATGCAACATCTTCCTTGTAATTCACCTTGATCGATGATTCTGGCTATTAAATTAACAGGTGTGAATGAAAGAGCAAGACCAGGACAAGGAAAAGCAGAGCTATTGCTAGATTTAATTGTAAATGAATACAATTGCAAAACATTTAATTGCTTCTTACTATGATTGATCAGAAAAAAATTAAAGGAAAACTGAAAAGAAAGATTCTAGCAACAGCAGGAAGAAGGCATACAGGGAAGCAGGTTGTATCTGAATTGTATAAATGTACTTGATCTTCAATAACTCATTAACAACAGGGTCGTACTGTTTATTTTTTACTGCAGCTGTGATTTTTAGGATTAGGCCTATCAATATTTATTCTTGTTTAACAGAAGGCAAACATCCGGTCAGCCCTGGCAAACGCTATCCACTGAATGGCAATTTCATTATGCTTTAGTCACAAAACAAACATTTGGTTTCTAACAGGAAGGTGAAAGTACAAAATGGTGAGAGTTAGTAACCACTGTGGCTAATGCCATGATAATTCATCTGTTGCAAACCTATGAAGTTCTTAGAGATCCCAGTTATCTCCTGTCAATGTAAGGAGCAAAATTTCTGTTCCTTTCATGGAGGTAGACTGACCTTTTACTAGAAATGGAGGCTGTGTATGGAATTGTTCCATAGATCAGCAAAAGCATCTGTGAAACAGGTTTTTCTGCAAACTGCAGTTTCCAGATGAGGTTCCTCTTTCAGACAGCTCATCTTGGTGTTGCTCAATGGGGTTGAGTTGCTGAGCAGTAATTTTGATTTTCTCAGTGGCATTTCTCTGAAAGTCTCTGCAGAAAGACACTGAAAGCCTTCTGCAGTTTTCTGTCATATTGCCATCCAGGACTGCCTGTACCTCTGTAGGTTCTGATATAGAGAGCTAATCTAAATTAGCTAATCTAAATTAATCCAAAAACTCTAATTATGACTATATATTTTAAAATAACAAAGCTAACGAACGTAGATATCAGATGGAGCCTAATGAATAGGAGACACATTTGCCAGAGTAAACTGAAGAAGGGTTCGAGGTGTGCTCTGTGGACTTGGCTGTATGTACAACTCTTTGTTGTTGTTGTGTATCTTCATGGCATTTGAGACACTCACAGCGGCTTTATCCTCACAGCCCTGTGGGATGTAGCAAACATCTACCAGTCCTGTGGGGGCTGGGGAAAGAGGAGACACCAGACAAGTAGGCCAGAGGACCTGCGGGGTCACACATTCAGCATTGCTCACTGCTCGTGCCTCTCTGCACTCCCCATAGTGCTCCACCCACCTCTCCACTGGATTCACAAATTTTGTAATTCACCCCCATCAAAGCACAATGTAAGTTCTCTTTCTGTGAAATATCTATGGATGGGTATATCACATAGAATCAGAGAATCATACAGTCATTAAGGTTGGAAAATACGTCTGAGACCCTTGGGTCCAACCATTAACCCAGCACTGCCACATCCACCACTAAACCACTAATCCCCAAGTGCCATACCTATATGTTTTTTGAACACTTCCAAGGATAGTGATTCAATCGCTTCCCTGGGCAGCCTGCTCCAATGCTCAATAAACCTTTCAGTGAAAAAATTTATCCTAATATCCAACTCAAACCTACCCCGATGCAACTTGAGACTGTTTCCTCCTGTCCTATCACTTGTTGCTTAGGAGAAGAGGCTCCTACCTGGCTACACCCTCCTTTCAGTTGTAGAGAGAAATGAAGTTCTCCCTGAGCCTCCTTTTCTCCAGGGTAAACACCCCCAGCTCCCGCAGCCACTCCAAACTTGTGCTCTAGATCCTTCATCAGCTTCATCATCCTTCTCTGGACACACTCCATCATGTAAATGATGGCAAAAATAATAAGGGGCTTTCTAGGAAAGCCTTTCCAGACAGGAGACTTTCATATGTTGAAGTGAGGCTAATATGACTTCAGGGATTTAGAGAGGCTTAATAAGGTAGAATTGTATAAATAATGGTATCCAAGGTACAAATAATTAATAACGTTTTTAAAAATTCATTGATTTATTTTTGGGATTTGCCAGTACTGTTTCTCTGTCTTATATGAACTTTATGCTACTCAGGGCAGGCAACTCTTACAGTCTGTTGCATGGATTGTACTTAGTTGAAAAACTAAGCAAAAAGAAGATTCGTGTCTTTGCTTCCCATTTTGAATATCAAAAAAATACTTAGGTGGACACAATAATCTGAAAACTGATATAAAAGTGAGGAAAAAATTCAGCATATGTATTCATCTCAGGATGATTTTGACCACAGGAAAGTATTTGATTATAATAGATGAACTGTATTGCCACTCATGTTAATATAGTACTGTCTAATGATTTTTTTTAAAGTATTCATTTTAACACTGTCAGTGTTTACTTAGCAGGACATTAATAACACCAGGATATTTATCATATAGGAAATGGCTAATGAAATCTGCTTCATCTGTCAGTGGATGTTTATGTTTCAAGGCTGCACTGGATTGTTTATGCAGGATTTAGGGAAGAATGGTAGGGTTTTGTTGGTGACTAATAATAAGAGGAAAGTTAAATGGCAGCTATTATGGCTTTTATTATTATTTATATTCCATTAGAACTCATTTTGGCTTCAGATCAATGCTAGAAGCAGCTCAATTCTTTGTTGAAAGACTTAAGGATGAGACAAAATACATTTGGTAGTGATGGGACACAGGACTGGAGCAAAAGCTGTCCAGCTCTGCAAATAAGCTGAGTCGCCGCCTACTGCTCCTCTGGTGAGCCCTCCTGCAAGTAGCCCTTTGGTTTTGACACATCTCTTTTTAATGCATGGAGTTTATACAATTTCACCATATTCTTACATTCAACAGTTAAATCAAGGCCAAACTGCATCCCCTAGTCGATGTTTTTAGAAATACTCTACTCAAAGAGTTTTCTCCCAGTGGCTACTTCAAAGTGGATGCAAATGTCACAGTTTTTAAGCATAAGTTATACAGCTTCTGGGACCTTTTCCCCCTAAGAACTGGACCCCATGGTTTGAACAACAGGGATTTGAAGGATTTCCTTTTCAAAAGCACAAACGCCTTTGCAATGTATAAAACACATCAGGCATTTGAAAATTATATTTTCCATCTTCCTTTGCAAATCTGAGTTCATCATTTGAGGTTTTCCTTCCTTTCTTGAAAAAAGCTTAAAGTGGTACATCCTTGTTGCAAGGACATGTGAGAGCTGCCAGATTGCATCACAACAGGGACAGGCAGGAGTGCGGAAACAAGATCCCAGATGAGCCGGGGAGCTGCATTACTCTTTGGTTGTCCTTCACCAACCTAGGCTTGCTCTTCACAAACGACGGCAAATATTAATGCCTTCCACTGATAAAGTACATAGTTTTCATCAGGATGCACATATGTATGTGTGGAATTTGATCCAGCATGCCACTGCCCAATGTCCAGTGATCTACCCTTTCTTCTTTTTATATGGTAAAAAAATTTTGTTGATTTGAATCAATGGAAAATTATGTCACTCTGACTATCTTAACTTCATGAAAAGGAAAGTGTATCACCATGGCAAAATATTTCCCTTTGTTAGTTACTCCTAACGAATGAAATGAAAATTCCAAAGGCAATACTCATCCTCATTTTTCCCTTGCCTGGAAATCTCTGGGAGTACAGAATACAGTTCAGAAATGCTAAAACCAACCACTGCTGCACCCCTGCAACTACCTCCAAAGTCAATAGGAGTCATGGGTGCACAAGGAACTGACTTCCCCGTCAACATACTGCAATTTTTAACCATTATTAAATTTAAATCTCTCTAGCATCAATATTTATTCCTGCTAAATATGAAGGATGTTTAGGCTTATGAGTCACCAATTCTTTTCCAGTTAGCGCTTGCTCTACAACTTCCACCCTTGAATGGAACTAGAGATTTCTACATGATATGAGCACACAAAGTCAACTGTTAGGAACAGGAAACAACAGAATAACAACTGTGGAGATAAAAACCTGTATCAGTTAGAGCTCGCACGCTCCACTGTTGTTTCTTGCTGTTGGTTTTGCAGCAGGCATGAATGGTAAATCACAAAGAGCATGAATGAGTACAGCAGGATTTGCTCACAATTTGTTCCATGCAAGCTCAAGGTTGCCATGGGAGACAGGAAGCATTTTTTGGGCACTCCCACAGCAATAAACTGTTGCCACTGTATTAACGAGTGGCAGCACACTGCGTTTCCTTCAGCAGAAGCTGAAGAGCTGACCAGCAAAAATGCCCGGGGTGGATGGTGCTTTTCCCCCAGTTTCACTTCTTACTTTAGATGCAACTCAGGGTCCTGGTAAAGAGGACAAGCTGCCCTTTGCTGTAAGGTTGTAGGTTCAGCCTAGTTTCCAGTGAATGCAAGGTCTGCATAATAAAAACCCACTTTACAAAGTGCCATGATAGTCTGAAGGCTGGAAAGGTGTTACAGAGGTGGCTGAGAGACAGCTGGAATCCAACAGCCAGTGCTGTGTTCTTCGCATATGTTATTTTGTGAGAGATTGCACACGGGGAAAAGATGGCTCTCAGTGTGATTGCAGCACAGATCAGTGGCTGCCAGCCCGAAATGAGGGTCTGCTAAAAGACCTTTGTCACTTCAGGAAGGGTGGTCCATGGAGAAGATATGGTAGCTTTCCCATTTCTCAGGATGAATAATCCATCACAGCACTTCTGTAACTCTGGGTGGAGACTGCACCAATGTACTGAGAGCCTCTCCTTGATCAGTGAAGATACCTCATTCCAAAAGGTACTTCTGTAATCCTGTTCTGGGACAGCACAGTGAGAAGTGACTAACAGCTGGCTGAAAAGGTAGCAGGTGAAACAGGAGCAGGCGGCAGCAGATGTTGGCCATCTCTGCTGAAGGACTGAGAAACAGAGTTGAAGAGCCGCACATAGGGAACAAAGAGGCACACTTTTAGGTAACTTAAGAAACTTGGCTCCTTGTTTCAAAGATCAAGCGTTGTAAAGGCACTGTAAAATCTGTGTGGAAAGGTATGGTTCCCCAAGCCAGAGGGACAGAAATAGAAGCTCTACAGCTGCCATAAATCTCTTGCTTCGTAAAGTGGTCCCCAAAGGTAAAGATAAATGCTCACAAGCAGGAAATTTCATGTTGCAATTGTCTTTATATAGACAAAGGCATCACTTTCCCAGGTCAAGATAATATGCCTTGAAAAAATAAAGTATTTTCTCTTACTTTATCTTTTCTACAGTCCTCTTCCTTTTCTATGCTCCTCCCTGAATTGCCAGATATTTTTCTTGCCTGATAGTTTGGCTTGAGGGACAATGTATTCTCACGTCTGATACTGATAAAACAGGGTATACCTGTCCCTGAGGAATAGTCTTACCTGAGTATGGCAATACATGGAAAATCGTGCTGCAGACAACTGAGTAACATCATTTATTGCTTAGTCCTGACTAGGTTGTTCTATAATGAGTAAGTGCAGAACCCTGCTTTTAAGAATAGATCAGTTTTCTGCAGTCTTTCCACATAACTGTGAGGAGATCATATGCTAACTGCACCCTTTACCTGCAGAACAGAGTTGTAGACTAATATAGGAAAGGAGAGGAATACAAAGTATTTATTATTTAGTATCTATCAATTCTAGAAATTAAACAGAACAAACTTTGATTTTCCCCTGGGTACTTTAAATCAATTAAGCTTCTCATGGTGAAAAGACTTAATGAATGAAAACATCCTCAGAGCTAATTAACATGTCAAATACAAATCAGAACAACAGCAGAAACAGTCCCTTGGAGATAACACATCTACTTAGAGTGCACAGATACAAAATTTAAAGTTTTGTTTTTCTCCATCCTATTCCTTATTCACACCTACATGCCAACAGGCACTGCACTGTTTTCTTGCACCTGAAATACTCTCAGAAGGTAACAGCATCAATATACCAAGTTCTCATTCTACTTATAATCTCAGTCACATCAGCTCTGGATCTCAGGGAGAACCCTGCTGATCAGCCACTGTGTACCACAGCTGATTTCTTTTTAGTAAATCCTTCATTACAGGTCAAATAAAGATTTCAGGAAAGAAATATCAGTGAGAAAACTTACTTCTAAGTAGACTATTTTTTTCTCTGATAAAAGACTTTTTTTTCCGAGTTATCCTTTATTTAACCCATGGACGCAATCTAAAAAGCACTTTCTCACTTTAAGGTGGAAAAATCATTCTGAAGCTGCACAACAGCCACACAAAGCAACAAAAAAAGCTGATGCTGGATCCCCTGCACTTGACAACCCACCTCATTCAGCAGCCGCTGCACTTCCCTTGCTTTATCTGTGCACCTACTTCCCACTGAGACATGTGAGTTCATGTGAGTTCGAGATGCATGTAGGAAAAAGAAACAACCTTTCTTCTTTGTGCAACACATTAGAAGATTTTTGCTCATCAGCAAAGAGAGGTTGTTTCTTCCACTTTGCTAACAATAGACCTGGTGGGCTGCAGAGTGCAGTTAATCTGCTCTGACTGCTGTAGCTGTGTGGGAGCACACAGGGGCACAATGCCCTCCTGTAAGGAGATTTCACTTCAGTGAGGCCAAGAATAAATGTTTAGATAATGCTGACTTAAAAAGTTTTTGGGGGTTTATTTTTTGTTTGGGGAAAGAATCTAAACTGGCTCTCAAGGCAGTACCAGTTTAGTCAGTACCATGTTTAGTCAGTGAAAGTCATGGGGAAGAGAGTTTGCTTTTCCAGAATCCATTAGAAATCTTGTGATTTGAGTAGATGATACTACAAGAAATGAAGAACCTTCAGAAAGCATTTATTTAAATAATCAATGTGGTGCAGCTGAATTGAATGGAAGGACAGAGTGAAGCCAGCTGAGCTCAAGTGCGTGACTGCCCATGAGGCTGAACGAGGACTATTGCCCACGCTCCTGGGTCAGTCCAGAGAAACTCTTCCTTGTGTTCAAACAAGCAGTGAAAAGAAAGGGATAAACTGCCCTCTCAAGGTGCCTGTCTCTCTGTTCACTGGCCAGGGACCCTGCAGAACCAGGTTAGATTAGTCACCTTGGTTTACCTTAAGTTTACATTTTTAAGTTTGTTATAACTAAGGTCTAACTGATATTTTCTTTTTTTCCCCCCCCTTCTCTGTACCAGGGCCAAAATCTCTTTTTCTTTGTCAACAGGATATACAGAAATTTCAATGAATCCATCACTGAGCTAATATATTTTTCAATCAAGAAATCTGTTGCCCAACAGTGACTAGTCCTACTTTGCAGTTTTCCACCAATTCCATAAATTGCATCAAGGTTTCATCATATCCTAATTCAGGTTTTCTCAGAAACATGACTCATCACTGAAGAATGTTCTGGTCATTAAAAAGGTTAAGACATAATATTTTCTTACATTTTTGTGGCTGTTTTCTCTTTTGAAGAGAAAATATTATAGGAAAGGAAGCTTCCCTGCTGATTGCAGTTGCTCAACTTTCCTGTATTTCTCCTCTTTTTGCTTCTACAGTTACTCCAATTCAAAATTTAAGCCAAGCTTCTTTACAGAAAACCTTGATGCTGCAAAAATATTTTGCTAAGAAACACCATTGGAAAACTGAAAGGATAAATCTTCCTTTGTCCTTCTTATACTCAAAGTCAAACAGAGACCGGAAGATGATAGAAAGTTCTGAGTAATGCTCTCTGTGAGCTTTGAAAGGAGAACATGCTCTCATCTGAGCCACTGCTGAGAAAGAAGGAGAAGTGAGAGCAGGGACTGTTCCGCACTCGCCTGCAGCAGCTGGGTGGCAGGCACAAGCACTGTTACACAGCTTATTTTTCTGAGCACACTGTGGAGCTCACCCACTATCAGACTTTTCTTTCTTCTGTAACTTGCACTGCTAGTCTTTTCCTCAATAATTCTTTGCCCTTTTTTAAAAGGAATCTGATTTATTATCAGAGGATCCCTAACAGCACAAAAATCTCCCCTCAAGCTTTCCCTCCCTTCATGCCAAGTCCTTAGCCTTGCTCCTTTTTCTCCCACTTCTTTTGCTGGCTCTCCTCCCATGCCTTGCAGCCAGCACCTTTGAAGAAATACCCAGCCCCCCTCCACCCCACTCATTCCCCTGGCTGTTCCTCCTGCTACATAATGGTGCCCATGCACTGAGAGCTGCTCTCCTTCAGTGAACTCTGCTTGTTCTCATGTACCCTCAGTACCCTGGGTTTCCATTCAGTCATCTTCCAGCTGCAACATTTTCTCCATGCAAGGAACATGGGTTCAGTTGGTGTTTGTAGTTTCCACCAAGTCTGGATGCAAGGCAGAGTGTGATGGAGTATGGACACTGGCTGCGCAGCTCTCATGGACCTGAAGGAGCTTGTCCAGCTGTAGACCTTTCATCAGAATCACTGCTGTTCCACATGTGACACTGTGATTCCACAATGCTGTTGTCCAAGCTCACCACACTGCCTCCCAGGACTCCTGCAAGCCCTTTCCTGCTTTATCAGAAATACCTTTTCAAATCTCCCACCCCTTGCCTCTACCCAGCAGGGGCCCCACTCACTCCCTCACTGCCACACAGATTTCCCATATGTGCTCTTACCTATTCCACTGTCTTCTGCTCTCCCTAATGCCCATTTTCACTCCAAGTGACAGGGTTTTCTATTTGTTCCTCATCCTACACCTGCTCCAGCCAGACATGGTAGGGCTCCTGTCTCCTTTCACAGTTGTCTCCTATTTCCATTTCCATGTTTCTGCACAGTTTCTATGCTGTATTCCACTTACGGTCTCTTCTCCAGACGGACTTTACCTCATGCTGCACAGTTGTCCCAACCCTCTGCTCCTCATTCCCTTCTATGTCACTCCCCAAGTGACCTTCGGTAATGTGCTCTCTTGTTTCTAAGACCCTCTATCTCCAAATCCAACCTGCCATCCCTCGCCTAAACTGCTATTTCCCCGCTCTCTCCTTGGAAAAATTTGGTCATTCTCTAGGAGTCCAGTTTGCATGCACTGTTCCTGGGCACTTTGTAATGCGATTAGTGCTTACTTGGGCTTCAGAAAGAGAGGAAAAGAATGTTCATTCAAATAATGACATAAGGAAAGCTGGAACCTTCATTTTTCTCTCTATCAGGCATTTCCAGGGTTCTGATTTGTATCCATTTTGACAAGGTTGTTCCTACTGATGCTAAAGAATCGCTTAACATTTTCAAATGGAGAATCACTGTGCTAAAGCCACATAAGCCCAGTGAATTATCTATTTTTATGAAGTGTCCTAGGCATCTGAGTGAGAAGCAAATGAGCAGTTGGCACCTCAGTGGCTGTTTAGATGGAAAATATATGAGTCCCCTCTTCAGTTCCTAAAAAGCAAAGGAAGACACACCTTAGTCCTCA
>WEIT01038741.1:0-32149 GCA_013389985.1 Dryoscopus gambensis | reverse complement strand
CTCTCTCCGGACCCTCGCAACTCCCAGTCTCTGGAATTCTTTCTGGGAATGCCGCTGGATGGCAGCATTTTTCCGTGCAACTCTGCAGAGAGGCGTGTGGGGGAAGGTTCATTAAAGGGAAAAAACGATTAAAGAAAAAAAAAAAATAAAGTGAGCTGGGAAGGAAGAAGAAGCCACGTTGAAGGTCGCTGCTTTGAAGACCAGCATGCATCTCTGCTTCAGTGTAACTTATGCAAATCTCCAGCATTTGCCTCTCTTCTTTTAATTCCCTGGCAGATAGGATACATACATTGAAATGAGGAATTCAAAGGCTAGATCTGACCTTTTTTTTTTTTTTTCCCCTCCTTTGGTGCTTTTCTAGTTACGGGGATCTATTGGGGATCTATCTAAGTGGGAAGCTGGCTCCTGTCTCTGAGAAGATGAGCAGTGTTTGTCAGTTTTCTCCATTCTCTTTCTTTACTATTAGAGCCAATACTTTTTACGGCCGTTTAGGCTTATGTTTCAGAAAGCAAGTGGACTTGCTTGTCTTGTGGTTTGCCCAGGCATGGGCATGACCTTCAAACAAATAACTTAGTTCACTTCCATCAGCTCTTGGGCTTACCGTGTGAATGATGTGACATCTCTCCCACTCTTGGCACATATGGAGGACATGATGGCCCTCTTTATTTCTCTGTGCTTTGGGAACAAACATCTTCAATATGTCCTGCTTCCAGCATCCTCTTGGATATATCGCAAGCTGTTACTAAAGATGACCCAAACCCCTGACTTAGGGTCCCCAGGAGGTGGTTCATGGAAGCAGTTCCTTGGTGGTTGATTCCTGGTTTGCCTTCCAAAGCTGACCCAGCTTCTGCCCAGCTGTGTTTAGCTTTTCTGCAAGCTCCCCATCAGGTTATGAGTACAGAGCTCAAGCTAGTAAGCTTAACAAAGGATCAGGAAAATAGCTAGTCATAAGCTCTGGGGTATTATATTCCACTGAAGATTTATGGATTACATCCTACTGCTGTGTGTGTTATATATACATATACACACACATATATACACACATACACACATATCCTTCTATCTATCTATCTATCTATCTAACTCAAAACCAGTGGATCACATATGCTGACCCAGGCAATGGGAAAATAAGTAGCCTCATGAGGAGTTAACGAAGTTTTATGCCTAAGAGGTTTTATATATATATATGTATATATATGTGTATGTATGTATGTATGTATGTATGTATGTATGTATGTATGTATTTAATTTTTTTTTCTCTGTATCTTCTTGTAGTTAGGAAGATGACATTTGGTCTAGTCCAGAGGGGAGAAAAGGCAACAGTCAGATCAGTTCTGCTGGCCTTGACACGAGGTGGAAATGGCTGTGCCTAATCAGGAGTAAGTATTTCAGAATATGTGATCTTTTCTAGCTGAGACCCAAGCTAACTTGCTCACAGATGCTTGAGAAGATCTTACTTGCTTCTCTTTGGAGAGATAGAGCTCATGGTCTGTTTCAGTATTACAGAAAAAGCTCTTACACTGTTTTTAAGCTTGTTGTTTTGCTTTTGTCTTAGCTCCCCCCATCCCTCACCATGGTCTTTGGTTGAAAAAATGTAAAGCTAGACAATGTGGTTTCATTTGGGAAGGGTTAGTGGTTTAGAGGAATGGCACTGTTTACTTCTTCAAGGGGTATTGGAAGGTCAGAGAGGGGAAATAAATTGCCCTTCCATGTAAAAATTTTAATTTTATTTTATTAATTTTTCTGTGTTCCTGGAAGTTAGCTTTGCATAGCCAATCTCTGATACTGCAAGTGTACACTACTGACTGGTGTCTGCCAAATGCTCACTCCTTTGCCATCTCAGAAAGGCTCTGTGTCTTCATCTTGGATACGTACCCTAACTTTAAACAAAGTTAAAAGTTAAGTTGCACATATTACTGGTTTCCAGGTTATGCTACTTTGTGTCTTGTGGGGGGACCACTGCTAGCACTATTGCAGAGCATTCAACACTGTCAGCTTAGATTCTCAAGCTCCTTTTGTTTTTTCCTTCTCATCCTCTGGCATGTATTTGGTCTCATTTCTTTTCTGCTCTCCTTGGCCTTCTCTCCAAAGATGTTGATCTGGCCAGATGTTATTCCTTTCTGATCTTATCTGGGCAGCTCTAGAATCACAAATAGCAGAGAGAGATCATGCTGCAAATACCCTTGACAGTGTGCCTCTTACTTGATCCTTAGGATGAAAGGAGGAATTGGTAACATAAAACTATGGGTACCAGCTCTAAAAGGAAGAAGACTGCAATGCATTTCAGGTCTTTTAAAAGTAAAGAACAGGCTGGGAATTTTTTTTTAAGTTTTTGATAGAAATGTCCCTTGAGAATAGGGAAGTCTTTGAATGATGTGTCTGCTGTGCTGCTCAACAATACCAAGAGCTGGGTGACACTGTTGGTGGCCCTCAGCTCCTAAAGCACTGCTGGCCAAACAAACGCCATGTGCAAGGCTGTTCCCGTGCCATGATGTGCACCGACTATTGCAGGGCTTGACTTGCTTCCTGAGAGACCAACCAGCTGATTTCTGAGGGAAGCACAGAGAAGCTGACAAAGCTGCGGCATTGAGGCAGCTTAATGAGTCCTTGGCTGTTACACTCCTAGAGCAGGGTGGGCTGCTGGAGGCAAAATTAATGATGTTTTGGCTGGGCCATTTATAGAAGTGTGGTTTTTGGTGAAAATAAAACACCGACTTAGTAAGAAAGGTAAAGCTGGGGAGTTAAAAACATCTGCTTGTCTGTGTAGTACAAACCTAGTCTTTGAGGAGAAAATAAAAAGTGTTGTTATGTCCCTGTCTTAAAGGTTGCTGTTGATGTCTAGAGATCAAAATTATAGACTGGTATACTGGACATTTTAAAAGAAAAAGAAATCATGCTCTGTGTAGATTACTAGATCATTATTTCTATCAGCCACCAATGCCTTATAAAACAGGTAAATTTGCTCACAGTTGGTTAAAGATGGCTCCCCCTCTCCTCATCTTCCACCTGTTATGTTAGGGAGGTGCACGTAGCTGCCTCGCTTGCAAGGCTGCTCAGGAAAACTCTGAGTGAAAAATCAAGTGACTTCCAAAAGACTGCAGGCTTTAATTATAGCAGCACAGCTTCAGGTCTCAGAGAGAGCTCTCCCTGAGAGGATGGTCTGTACATGCAGTCAATATTGTCTAGACACTGTACATTAAGTACAAGTGTGATATGGTTAATATTTTTGAAGCAGACTCCTCTGCTGTTAGGGATCTGCTTTCCACCCCACAATTTAGACAGGGTTAGTGGCACGTACTTGGTTCACCTGAGTGCTTCCTGCTGGATTGGATTATAATTGTCCAGCTTAGTGTCATATTCACAGCCTCATGGTGTACAACACTTTGGAGGAGGGAAAAACCCTGTCTGTGCCCCTTGTGAGTGGGAGGCACTGAGCAGCCTCAGAGCAGACCAGTGTAATGCCTTGGCAAGTTTAGGTTTATGGCACTGGATACTGTGTAATTTGGACCCTGGTTTACCAGCCAGGAAATCGGGCATGGGATAATAACCCCTGTTATGAGGCAGTGTGGGGTAGTTCCCTTGTTTTATCCAGATTAATTAACAGTCAAGGTATGTGTGTGCTGGTATTTGGGCAGAAACTGGTAAAGGACTTGTATTTGCTTTAGTTTTGTTTTCTCTGTGTTTTGCTTTTCTAAGATAGAAGCAGAAGAGACAAGTATTCTCAAATGGTAGAGAAATGTAAACGGGAAAGAAATCCAGTATAACCATAATTCCTACTTGTCTTTCTGGTTTTTAGATATAAATATTTAGTTGCCTACATCTAGGCATATATACCTTCTAAAGGTTTTCTGGGGTAGAAATCCTATTTACTGATCTTTAACATATTTCCACTCCTGTTTTAATAGACAGGTATGCTAGCAAATATCCTAACATGCAAACATTGCAACTAGGAGTCACAACGTTGTTAAAAGAATAGAGATGAAAAATATAAAGTCTGAACAGGAAAGCAGTGTCACAGAATTTACAACTTGCTTCCCCTCATCCCTGCTGCTTTATTTAAAATTACAAACAAAAAAATCCAATGCACAACAAAATTCAAAACAAAACAAAACACAACAAAAAACAAAACAAAACAAAAAAACTCTGATGATTTTTATCTGGCCTGACTCATGACTTTGACCAAGCAAAGTAAACTACACTGGAGCAAGGAGAAATTTTTCTCATAGCAGCCACGTTCCTGGGGCCCCGGTATCCTTATCTACCAAGGACACTGGTCTCCCCTTGCAGCCACCTTGAGCCCAGTCGCGGAGCCTGGCAGCTCCCAGAACCCTTCACAGTGTGCAGCAGAGGTGATGTTGCAAAAGCAATGCCTTGTGTTCCTGGTCTTAGTGCTAGATGGTGCTCTTCGCATCTAACATGTTTTTCCAGCCATTTTCAAAGCATAAACTCATCCAAAAACTGTAAGTACCAAAGTGACAGCTGACCTCTGTGATTTTAGGCAAAGGCAGAGGTGTCTTGTGTAGCCCCTTTACAGTCCAGCTGTAGTCTGTGCCTGAGAGTAAATCAATAAATGCACAGATGTAGTAGCAGAGCAGGCACAAATTCTGTCACTTATTTTCAATCTCTGTTTGCAGAAAATTCCTGTAATGGCCAAATTTCCCAACCCTATTGGCCTCCCTCATTCACTCCCCTTCTGAAAAACTGAAGAGACGGGTTTGGAGCTTGCAGAGGAAGATTTGTTAGAGGGGAACATGTCTGTGGCCAGTGTCTGGGAAGCAGGGACAAGTGGGGGCTGCCTCTGTACTGCTCCCTGTGCAGAGATGCAGCAGGCAGCCACCGTGCAGCTCTTCAGAAGCTGTCCTGGAGGTAACACTACGAGATGAAATATCTTTCAGCCTCACTTGGGCTTCTAAGCCTGCAATAGCTGTCGGCGACTAGTGAGAGACAAATTACATGTTTTTCCAGTGCTGTCCTTTATAACAATTATGCCTTTACAGTGTGAGGAAAGGGGATAGTTGGAAGTAGGTTTAATCCCAAAGGGATGGTTCATTTCCTCTAACTATTACACTCGCCAGTAGCTCTGTTCTCCTTCCCTCATCCTCCCTCCCTCCCTCCTCCTCTCTGTTTCCTCTCACCCCATCCGTTGGCAAAGTTACCTTTGCAGTCATGGCCTGCTCATGGCAAGGATTAATGGTTTATTGGAATTTGCACGCCTTACAGTAGTGTGGCACATATTCTTACGAATTTTATTGCAATGCACCACAGTATATAATTTCATTAAGCTGCACATGTCATGGTTATTTCCCGTTGTTCCTGAGACCTCTATGTAGTTTTATCAGTCTCAAATGGCAATGAAATAAAAAAATAAAATAAAATAGAATAATGCCTAAATACATGCAGAGAGGTCAAGGGACCCTATATGCTGACTACAACAACAAATTTATCTTCTCATTTATGTGTGGGCAGGGGAAGGGAGCAATTTCTTCACTGTATTTTAATTAACTGTGTTTCACTGCACTGTAGTAAAGATAATAACCATAACATTAGTGCAACTACTACACTATCAAATGCTTGTCACAGCCTAATATTCTCCAACAATATAGCTTCACAATGGAAACATGCACAACAAAAGAGCAGCTTGTTTTGTTAATTTACTGGGGCTCTGTGTTTTTGGAAGGCCAGTATATATTTCTGTGAGACTGATTAAAATAGAAAGAAGTGTACATAGTAGAGAATAATATTTTTACTGGTGTGGGATTCATTTAACAAAAGTGTTCCTTCAGGAAAACAGAACCAAGATGCTAATGTTATACCTCATTTATTGCCAGCATATTCAGTGACATTTCATAATGTACATCTGTCAGCCAGAGATATAAATGAATGAGGTGAACCATGCAATTTACCCTCAGGAAGTTCCATTAGAGCCCCCAAAGTATAATATTTATGAGGTCAGAATCAATTAATCAGATAGCTGTATTTGCTTTTCAGCTCAGCATGCTCTTCTGCACCAAGCTGTTGCATTGAGAAAGTCTTTCCTATTTGGTAAGAGGAGTCAGTTTGTATGTGCTGCATGTAGCCTGTTTTGTAAATCAATTGCTTTCCTTACACAGCTTATACTCCGTAAAAATACAAACTATAAATTAAGAGAATGCAAAATAAGTCTCTCTCAAAATACATATCAGAATAGAAGACTTGTGTGTTTCCTGCTCATTGCTGTAGCCCCTTGCAAATCTGTTGAAAATGAGAAAAAAACCTTGGGAGTAAATGGTGTACCTTAACCAAATATGATTCCAGTAAACAGAAAGTTTTGTGGGGAAAGTCAAAGATACTTAATTTTTTAAAGTCTAAAACTACTGATTTGATCAAAGGGGCTCACTCAACTTTATGAAAAAACTCAGTACATTTTGAGATGCATTACCAAGAATGGTTTTCCTTTGCAACCGTGTTCTGAATGCTCATAACTTAATTTCCCCCTTCTTGGTTAGACTGACCACTGGTTTGTCCCTGTGAGAATCTGTGTCCTATCATTTTTGTTGTATATTGCAGTCGTTTCCTGATCTATTTTCAGATGCATTGGGAACTTCTCCTGGAACTCTGACACCAGTGGAGGAGCAGGCTCTTGGCTGCCAGAGCTCCTGGGAGGTGCAGGTGCAGCCTGGTCACCACCCCAGGTGTGGACTCCTGGTTCCTAAATGGAGTCTTTCTTGTAAGGAGATGTTTAAAAACTTAACTGTAACTTTGATCATATTGTGATTTTCTTTTCTTTTGTTTTCTTTTTTCCCCCTTTTTTTTTTTGTAGATAACAGATGCAAAATATAAATTTTGGTAATAAAATCTGTGTCAATATGTTTGCACTGTCATAAATGACGCCAAGATGTCATCCAGTATTTCTTTGTTTCTTTGAAAATGAGTTTATTTAAGATGGTTCTGCCTGTTATCTAATAAAATGACTATTCTCTTCCCAGAACATTTCTCAAGGACGAAAGTGAAAGCAGGAAGGGCACATCTGAAATCACTAGTAGAATTATTACTAGCAAAGAATAAACTGGGAGAAAGCCCCAGAACAATGCTTTGCCTTCACAGTTAATGAGCAATATCTGTAACAACTAACATTTTTTATTTAAAGCTTCTCATTTTGTTGTGGGTTGAATATCTTGTACTTCAGATTTGGTCTTTTTCTCTTGAAGAATGTGGGTGGTATGACAAAATCGGGGTTTTTTCAACCAAAACTACTGTCAGAAAGTGCTGATACATCCCAAAACCAATACCTCCCAGGGTGGGAGATCTGAGCAAGAGAGGAAGGAGGGATGTACCACATAACCCCGTGTTTGTAAGTACTCACTTCAGAAATAAAGAGCAATGCTCAACACACATCAGAAAGCCAGAAGACCAATTTGGAAGAGGAGCTAGAGCCTAAGAACTGTGGGTCTAGGACAAGTGCACTCAATTCACTTCTGGCCAAAGGGAGAGTAGCAGGGAAGGAATTTGACAGTTTCAGTAGCTGAGTGTGACTGACAGCTATCAGCCAGAGAAGAGATCAGTGGGCTAATTTATCAAGAGCATAGCAATTCAAGTTTGAATGCTTTTTTTTTAATAGACATTGGTGCCAGTGACTTGAATGCTGCTGCTTCCATTCCCAAGTGAGAGTCCCAGTCATCCCTTAGGGAGTTTCTCCTTTCTTTCTGGGCTCTTGGGCATCAGAATGAAACAAATGACAAAACCCTGAAGCCAGAATCCACCTGCCTGTGTGGCAGCAGAAAGCAGAGCTAGGTGTTCAGGCATTCTCCACTGTGGTAGATGTGACACTGTCTTTATGAAACAGCCAGGTTATCAGTAAATGCAGTATTTTTATAAGCATGGTGTGTGCAGAGTCTGATTTATTCTCACTACCTAGTTGTATCAAGGCCCTGTTAACATCAGTGTGGTTTTTTTTGCTTGTTTTTATTTTCTCTGGGCTAGTGAGCATTATTGGTGAGATATCACTGACCAGCTGGAATTCATGATATTTTTCTGCTGTGTGATTTTGCTACTGAAGCCTTGTAAACAGAGGGCAAACACTTCTGGAACAAGAATGAATACCCTTGTTTGCATATGAATGAGTATTTATATGGGCCCTTATTCTCAGCATTTATGCAAATGCAAACTCATACATGTGAAGGGGTGTGGAAGAGGGAACAAAAAAACAGAATCAAAATGAGAGGCTGGATTCATGGAAATGTTTGTTTTCCATTATTTGTCCTGTTCCCTTCATCTTTTCTATTGCATAGGGTTTCAAAAATGGCTCACACCATGTGCGAGGGTGTTTTTGGTATAAGGCTTTCTGATTTAACCAGATAGCAGAAGTGAAGAATAGCTCATCTGAATGGAGGAAATGTCTGGCAATTGTTTCCAGTCAATACTCCTAGTTCTCCTAATCTCTACCATAGTAGGGCAACTAGGGGGACCAAAATCATTGATGATTTTAGAAAAAGATGAGGAGGTAAAAGCATCTTTGTTGTGGCTGGCTGTTGCAGGCAACTCCATGTTAATACATAAGGTAGTTTAGATTTTGCCCTCTTTTCCTGAAAGTGGCATAGTAAGTAATTTTTTATCTGTGCAGGGGATCTCTTCTGCAACCAGCCAGGGCTCTCTCATCTTGCTGTCCATTCATAAAGTCCCAGTCATACACTATCCTGCACCATGCAGCTGGGAACTGCGTCGGGTACTGCAGGCTGGCTAAGGTTCAGGCTGCAGGGTGGTGACAGGGGTAAATGTGCTTGATAAACAGTTTTTGCAGATAGCTGTTCCCCCAAAGTAGAGCAAGAGCAACAGAATTATCAATTAGCAAAGGAATAAGAGAGTCCATTTGTAAATGGCTACCTCTGGTATTTGCAACAGTGCTTTGTGGCAAGACCTGAAGTGAGCAAGATGAGGTGCTGCCTCTTAATTTAGTACAGATCCTTCCTCTCCCACAGGACTACATCTCAGAGGCCCCTTTTCGGCTAATTTATATGTGCCCCCCTTGGGTTTATGCACATTTATTATTGAAACATTTAGCTTTTCTTATCCAGGCCTGCCTTTTAGGCACTTTTAAAATTTTATCTGGTTAAAGTTTTCATGTTAACATGTGCAGCAATTATTTACTGAGATACTGTGGGATTCCATCCAGTAAATGAAGATATGCTTCCTCTGTTTAGATTTATTCCCCTCCCCCATGTCAAAATCCCCTGTTTGCAGTTGATATGTTATGTGACTGGAGATCAGATGTCCATTACTCATACGTGCCATGACCCCTTTTAACACTTAGAATTACTAGTTAGCTGCTGTGTTACAGCAAAAGCTATGACACAGTCACCTTCTCAAATGTCCTCCAGAATCCCTCTTGCATACTGCGAGCAGTTCCTGGTGGTTCCTGCAGACCCTCTCAAGCCGTATCTTAAACTAATATTTGACTTAAGAATGACAAAGAGGAAAGGAAAAGATACCCCCCCTCTGTAGAGGGGTGGGAGGATGGGAAAATCTGATCATGACACACTCTTTAAATAAGACCCCAGAAAACTTAACTGATTGTATTTTGGTTGACTAAGAAGATTTATGATCTTTGTGTACAGGGAAATCTTAAGAAGACCTTGGAATTTAGGTAAGAATAGTATTTCTGGTCGTGTTTCTTCCTGAAGAAAGAGAACAGTGCTAGAAAGTTTGTGAAGGTAATAAAAAGAAAAATAAAGCAGCAAAGTTATTGCAAATGAACATATTTTTTAGCCATCTGGGATGGGGAATGGTACCGCAGAAAAGGAGTATCTCAAGATTGAAAATCAAATAGTATATGACATCAAGCTGAAAAGAGGAGTCAGGGATTTGTAAAGAACAGTGAAGCAAAAGCAGGAAATCTAGTTACTACATACAGAGAAGTAGGCTAAACAAACAAACAAAAAAGATATTACTCAAAAGCTCTTTTAAATGAGGGTAAAAAAAATTGTCCTTTCTACATCTAAGGCTGTGTACAGTGAGAAGTAGAGAGATGAATAGGGATAATACTTCAATGAATCAATAAAGCAAGATAAACTCTAAAACAGAAAGGTCTACCAATACTTTTGTGGAGAAGATAATTCATCTGACTGTTCAAAAATCAAACATATTAATAGTGTAAGGGAGTATACCACCTCTTAATGCTGCTGAGGATGGTCTGGGGGTTCTAGAAAACAAAGAAAACAAAAACATGGAAAAGAACACATGGTCTGTCCAACTTAATGAACATGAGAGAAGGTGTCCATAGGTTTAGTGTTCTCCATGTGATTTGGTAGAGAAGTCAAAAGGCAGAAGAATGCCTTTCCATTTCAGTGATCCTGGGAAAGGCACAGGAAGCTGCAGAGAGTGGAAATGGAAGAATTAATGAAAGAAAACAAATCTAAATGTTGTTAACACTGTGCTAAGAACTAGAGGCACATAGCTGGAGAACAGTGCTGCACTAACATGGATCTAACATAGACATGGGGCATCTGTACTGGATGCAATAAGCACCTGGCACAGAGTACACTTAGTCTACATGTACAATCTGCAAAAGACTCTATGGATAAATGTACCTCTATTTATCTAAGATAATTCTGACAGCAGAATGCAAGGGAAGCTCTATGGAAGTTGTGCAGGAAGTTTGTGTCTCTTTTAAGTTAAACAAAACTTACCGAAATCTGTCAAAAAGCTACTGTATTCAGATTAGCATACGATATTGTTAGACTGAAGTAAATGTCTCCCTTATACTGATTTATTTGAACTGGGATGTAAATAGAGTGATGTGTTTTCTATACAGTGAGGCGAGTTCAGATTGGCCTGTAGTGTGAATTTATTCCATGTTCTTTACTAATTTGCTAAAAGAATGGCCTTTTTCCAAATCAGTTTAATTCTCTGAGGTAATTACATAGCTGAAAAAGCTTGTATTTGATTCAGTTCTTACTTTTTTCTTTTTTAATTTAACCATATATGAGAATTTCAGTTGTCAGGGATCAGAGCAGGATTATGAACAATGAGCTGATTTACTGCTGCTCTTCCAGTTGAAAATAAGGTGAAAGGATCTTAGTAGCCTAATGAAGTTTTTTTATAAAGACATTGCTTAAAGCCCATCAGAAAGTGCCATTATGTGATAGCTGGTTGAATGCATTTATTGTCCTGAAACATAATTGTTAAGCAATCAGCTGGGTTTTCTGAGTGCTATCACTAACCACTTTTCCTTGAAATTATGTTTTAATTTAATAAATATTCTTATCCCAGGATTCTCTCCCTTCTAGTTTTTTTAATGTTTACAGCAGCAGAAACTCCACTGAAATCTAACAAGTTTCTGTATTTAATCTGATGCAACTAGCAGAATAGAACTGGGATTCATATTTTGATGTGTGCATCATCCAAGTCCTATACAACTCAAACCATGGTGTAACACATCAAACTTTGTCAGAATGTTGGTACTCCTCCTCTCTCTCACAGTATTTTAAAAGAGAAAATGGTATCTGTGCAATGATGTCTTAGTTAAAGGGACAGTTAATTATTTGTGACAAAGGAAGGGCAATGGGAAAGCTTCACTGCAAGTGTTTTTTTTGCATGATTGGGCTCTACTGAAACCATAAGCTCTCCCTCTGGATAAAACACCTGAATAATGCAGCTGGTTAGTGTCAATTCTTTTTGGTCACTGAAACTTTTTAAAAAATGTAAAATGGTTAGGAAATTTTGCAGAATAAAGATCTTTTGAAAGTTACCATATACTACGCATTAACTGGTTTGGTTTTGATTGCTGGGTTCTTTACTTGTTAGTATATTTTAAACATTTCTTAAATAAACCTATAGTGTCTTATACCAGAAACTTCTCCTTTTACTTGACTTGTAGTATATATTTTTATATGCTACTATATGTATCTATTTCTTTCACAAACAGATACAATTGCCTTGGCTTTCTAATATGAGTGAAGTTTTTAAGTAGATGGAGCTTAGACACTTGAAATCACTAGGACTCTAGGTGTGGATTCTGCCAAGCTGAATCTTCAAATGCTGATTTAAACTGTTTACAGATTGTGGCTTCATCTTTAAGCTGAGGTGTACTTTTTGTAGTCCTTGTCTCCAGTTCGTGAATGGAGCCTGGTTCTCTCTCCTTTAACTCATATTGAGATGTGTGCCTTACCTAGACCGATATCTCGCCTGATTGCTGAAGTGATTTTATGCAAAACAAAGCAGATTTTGAAAAGTGTCAGTCCAGTGGAATGAGACTGTTGGTGATTTGCTTTTTGTGCAGCCTCCAAGAGCACCACCTGCCTGTCTCAGGCTCTGGAGCCTGGGATGCCACAGCATGACACAGTTAAACCGAAAGGGGACAGGCAATTCTGTGTGCGCTGCAGTAATACCAGCTCCTGTGGGTCGTTCTGTAGTCTCTGTACCTTGAGAAAGCAACACATTGCCCTGTTCATGTTGAGGAGAGTAACACAGAAGCTGAGAGGTAATGGGTGTAGGAAGGATTTCCTGCAAGCTTTTCAATCTGGGCTGTGTACTGAAGCCTGGGAAGAAAAGTAAATTGCCAGATGGTACTCTTGTCACCATCTTGTCCTCCTTACCATCTGACAGGAAGTCTTTGCAGCTCCTTGTTTCCTTGATGACAGGCTCCTTTGATTTGATCCAGCCTGTTTCAAGGGAGTAGGATATCCGGGAGCTGGGGTGTGCACGCCTGTGAGCTGGATTTTACAGAACCATATACAGCATCATAAGAGTTCATGTGTGCAGTGCCTTTGCCCCGTGAACAGCAGCTTGGACAGGGGTTTGGTAATGCATTGGGTTTGGTAATGCATTGGTTTTGTCATCCAGATAGGATCACTTGCAAATATCAATGTTGCAGTATTTTTTTATTCAGTGTAGTTTCTGAAGCTTGCTTTGTGGAAATATCGTTTTACACTCTTGAGCTCTCTGTGATTTTAAGAGGAATATTATCCCAAATGGCTCCCTGTCTGAGAGAGTTGTGGGGTCCGTTTTGGAGAGGCAAGGACATAAATTCAGACTTCATTCTTGCTGCTGCTATGAAACAGATTAAAACTTTGAAGAAGTTTGAGGCATGATGCTTGATTCAGAGGTCAGTACAGCTGATAGGTGAATCTTTTTTTCATGCAGGGGCTAGCTCTGTTGAGGCATACTGCGTGAGGATGTGCTGTTGCTGTAAACCAGCTCTTGAATTCATGGTCAGGATTCATGCTAGCACCTTACAGAAGCCTACTAGGCTTTAAGTGAGGCCAAGGAGCTGTTGTTCCCACATCCTGAGGCAGCTAGGGTTCACTGATCCTCCTGTGAATGTCTCAGGCTGAGTATGCAGTGCCCCTTCTCCTGCTTGCTCCCCTCTGCCTTCATGGCATTCAGGTTAAATTGGGCAGGTCCTGCTTTATCAAAAATGGAGAAGGAAAGAACTAGAAGCATGCTGAATGGTGATCAAGCCTTACTGCAGAGGTTCATGGAACCTTAGCATTTAAAATAAATTGTATGAACATCGTGAGTGGTCTCCAGCCTTTCTAAACTTGTTGGAATAAAGGTACATGTGTGCAGAGGCAAGGGGAGGGGGTCCTTATTTCTGGCTCAGTCTGTTGTAATGCAAACAAGAGATATTAATCACAGACAAGCCAGACTGAATGTGTTTCAGACACCCACCTAGCCCATCCCTCACTAACCAGTTCATAAAGATCACCAGTGATGGAGATTCCACATGTCAGACAGGAGTCTATAGTCAGGTCCTGGACAATCTTCCCTCTTTACCTTCCCATCTTTTGGCATACTTGCTAATTTTTGCATGTCAGTATTTTTTTCACATATTGTTGATTTTTCTCATTCACTTGCAGGGATATTTGATCCGTATCTGATTTAGAAGGAGACCCAGCTCACATGTTCACATGTTTTATACAGTGTGAACAGCTCAGTGCAGTTAAGTGGTCAAAATCATAGAACCCTTTTGTAAACACAGAGAAAAAAAGAAAGAAAAAAAAACAACCTCACAACTCTTTTTCATTTCCTTGAAATATGCCCTTAAAAGGATAATAATGCTCTTAATGCATATAGCTACCTTAAAAAAAAAGTAAAAAGAAAACACATTCTTTCTAATCCATACTTTATCCTTGGTGCTGGATGATGAGTATTTCAAAGTGTGTTCTGTCACAGCTTTTCTGACAAGCAGTGATATTTGCTGTGAATCTTAAACTTCAAAAGATAGGAGTATTTAGTAAATGAATTAATTTCAAAGGATTAGACTTTCACTGCAGATGTTTTTGTCTGCCTTATTTCCCTTGAATTTTATAATTGCATCTCTCTCCTGTATCTGCAGCACATTAATAATCATCCTTTGCTTTCATCACACTCCAGTAGCTTTGGTTTGTTTTTATCAGCTGCTTCTAATAGTTTTGATTCTCTTTACTTAAATCTGAAATGAAAGCATCAGTGGCAAGGTAATGTAGTAAGTGATAATAATATGCAATGATGCCTTCAATCTTCTTTTTTCTCACCTCCCCCCTCACTCTAATGACATTCACATGATAGCAAAAGTAAACAAAGAGCACATGTATACGAAAAAAAAGGGGAAAGTTCCTTATATTCTGCTGAGTTTTCATATTGCTGAAATGCTAAATGCTAACTTGTTGCTGGCTCTGTGTACGAGCCCATGGGGTGAGATGGAAAAGTCCAGAGATCAAGGGCTCTCAATACAATGCTCAGTCTGTAATCTGACCGCCCAAATAGCTGAGATTATATTGAAATTCTTGCACCAGCCCGGAGAAGGTGGTGACTGGGAGCGTGTGTTGCATTTTTTCAGAGTTTTCTTTCCTAGGTTCTCGTTCTGGAGAGGCCAGATGTACTGACCATCAGGCCACTTGCAGTGCCTCTCATGAGCAAACGTGCTGCAGCAGAAGAGGTAAACACCAACGAAGGTCAGCTGTGTTTTGTGCCAGAGTAACTGGCAAATCTGTCTGTCACAGAAAGCAGCAGCTCCCTTTACCAACGAGCGCCTCGGAGGGCCTGCAGGTCCTGCTGTGGCCCCAGGACTCCGTGCCAGTCTTGGGAGCTGGATGGGTCCTTGATTTCTCCTATGGTTGTGCTGCCATTGCCTTCAGTTTAGCTTCTTTCTGTTTGTCTTTTGTGAATTCTCTGGTGATTTCAGTGAGTGGGTTTCTTTTCCTTGAGAACAAGGAATCTACCTCCCATTTTCCAGCCACTGGGAGATATAGGAGCCATTTGATAGAAACATTGAATAAACGGTACTATCACAATAACCTGGGACTGTGCTAGTTGTAGGCAAGGATGTTACAGCACTTGATCTTATTAGTGGGTATATGTCATAGTTTAGGAATGGTGTTCCCATATTTAGTGCTCCCACTTAAAAAATGTACCCCTCTGCTACAGAATGTTCTTCGAAGCTTTGCTGTGGCAAGTGTTATCACCTGTCCCAGGAAAGAAGGAATAAAGGCAGAGTTCTTTCTAGAGACAATTCCAACACTCTTATTTATAAATGGTCCCATTATTTATTCCTGTTGTTTTTATTGCTGTGGCTCCTAGAAGTACGGATCATTCAAAATAAGTTTAAAGAGAAGTATTTTAATATTTAAGCCCAAACCCACTGAAATCAGTGTAAAAACTGCTAGTGAGTTGGATGGGACTTTTGTTTGTTAAATCCACACCTAGCTGAGAGTGGACATGATTTATGTATCCAGGCAGTGCCTTTATCAGCTATCTAAAGTTATGGACAAATGGAGCATTTTCATTTTGGGGGCTTCAGGAGAGAATGGAGTTAATTTGTAAATAGCAGGAT
Source organism: Dryoscopus gambensis (assembly GCA_013389985.1). Lineage (NCBI taxonomy): Eukaryota > Metazoa > Chordata > Aves > Passeriformes > Malaconotidae > Dryoscopus > Dryoscopus gambensis. Next base: position 16,362 of record WEIT01038741.1, on the reverse strand, counting down.
ATTATAATCACAACTTAACAATGCTCTGACAATGTTTCATAAAAAATTTTTATGGTCAACATAGAATTTACTTTTTTCTATTGTTTTGTGGTGGACTTCAGTATTCTGTCCCTGAATGGACTGTGATCTTTTGTTTGGCTGGACATTTGTGTTTAAACCAATACACAGTTTCAGTTTGTTTTACATGGACACTGTATTGGGAGTTAATGTCAAGCATTAGTATAAACTATTTAGAATATATCTGAATGGATTTTAACACTATTTAGTTAAGGGAGAGATTTCTTATCTAAGATACAGGGTATGCATTGCTCCTACTGCATTGTCAAAGAGTGGATTGAAAGTTTTTATGTGATATCTCAGATAATTTTTTGGTTTTCTCTGGAAAGTGGCCACTCCTCCACAGAGAGCATAAAGACAAAAATATATCCCTTTAAGAATTAACTTGAAGAAAGGGAAAAAAAGGTCATTGGTCTTTGAAGACAGGTGAAATATAAAAGACATGTCTCCTGTGCTGCTGTATAGATAATTTAATTGTGTGGACTTTTCAGTGTAAAACAATGGATGTTATAGTCTGTCATGTGGCAGTTTTTATAAGGTTTGTGTGTTATTCAGTGGATTGACTTACACCATTTTTTCAATAATAGGTGGACCTGGACTACAGAGAGGACTCGTGGGAATATTAGTTTTCCTCTTTTTAGTACAGTGCAGGAGGTCTGAAGCTGAGCATGCACTGGAATGTTATTTTTATTATAATGCTATTCTCTAAAATATATCATAACAACAACCACAAAATTAAGAAAACACATTGTGGACATTGGGTTTTTTTCGTGTTGCCTCTGACTGGACTTGAAGACTTCAGTTTTCAAGTCCATGAACAGGAATGTTTTAGAAATACTAGACTAATTCAAAATTCAAACAAGTTTCAAAAGATGAATAAACACATTTCATCAGATTATCCTGTACTTCTGAGGGTTCTCTTTTCCTCCCTCAGAACTCTGTAGTCATCCAGTCAAAGGTACAGCCTGTACACACCATTACAGCCCACTGTAAATGCAGAGAGCTGGGCTGCCTCTGGGGTGTTTATGTGTCTCAGTGTGATGGAGCCCTTTGCGCACTGACTACAGGCAGTGGTCTGCAGTGCTATAGCACTGTGCTTCGAAAATCTGGTGCTGTGTTGTTTGTAAATGAAGCCTTTTGTTCGGTGAGATGTACAGACATGTTTGGGCAAATAAAGCATCTAATTTGAGTGATCTAATTGCTGACTCTAAAATGCTCTTTGCACATTACACTGTTTAATTACTTCAGTCTAGTAGTTGTCTAGCAATGTCTCAATCTGTTGTATCTGCCAGAATTAAAGAGGGGGGAAAAGGATTTTATATGGGTATCATTCACTGTGCAACAATTGTACAAAGCCTTAAATGGAGAAGCAATGTTTGTCCATTTTAATACTTTTTGTGACAGTGCCACAATAGCATAAAATAAGGAAAAAAAAAATCTGTGCAGCTTCTCTCTAAGGTTTTGTGGTTCTTGACAGCAGTAATATGTAGTCTGAGAATGCAGTTCATAAAATAAATGCCAACAAAATACAAACTAGCATAGTCTCTTCATTTTTCCAACACAGCTCTTAAGACGAAATGAAATTCTATGTGAGCATAAAGGAAAGAATAAGTGCAATTAGCCACACTGTGCACTCTGCTCTACTGAATTCAAATTGTGAGAGCACAACTTGTATTACGTTTATATATAGCCCCATTTAACTCACAACTCTCAGCAATCCTACCACAGTTATGTACATTCTTTACAAGGGATGAAAAAGTAACAAGGCTGGCTATCTTTTCAGGACATCACACTCCTGACTAAACATGTGCTTGCGTGCTTGTAATTTGTTGTCCTCTGGGTAAAGCTTGTCTAAGAAAAGTGCTGGAGTGGGAATGGAATCTCTCTATAAAGCTGCACATCACAGTATTTTTAAATCAAAGACTACCTCACCTTGTGGGGAAAAATACAGATCATTACTGCAGTATTTTCCCTTTGCTGTCTTCTTAGTTGGTTGTGAGTACTGGATGTTCATTTATTACTTTGATCCTTTCTAATTGTTTGCACTTGTGGGAACCTGTATCTTCTGAAAAGGTTTCATGAGGCATCATGCAGTGCCTCAAAGTTTACTGGGTTTGATTAGGAGTGGGAGCACTGATTTTTTAGTGAATGCATTCTTGGGGAGCAACATCTCACACAGGTCATGAAGCTATGAAACAGGATTTGCGTGGACTGCCCTTTTGCTGTCTTCTGCCATTTAATGTGATCACCACCCTGGTAAGTACAAAGAGACCCAAAGAGAAGTAGCTCTATTTTTAACACTGAGTTGGGCCTTGATGTCACACCCTTCTCCGTACAACTGACTTCTGCTACTCCGCTGGAACTTTGGATATGAGACTATGAGTGGTGAGGGAACACTTACATATTTAAGAGCGCCATGTGGCATCTGTTTTGAAAGAACTGCATGTGTAAGGTAAGCATCTGACCTTTCTGTAATTTCTCAAACCTTGGCTGTCTTCCCCTTCTTCCCAAACCTCATCTGTTCACAGCTGAAATCCTAGTCTTTGCTACAAGTCACAGTCTGTGTTTGTTTCTGAGGGATCTTTCCTGTGTTGCAAGACCAGAACTAGCAGAGATGTAAGCATTGAAGTATATTCCCTGAAGCTTCTCTAAAATGTTTATGCCAGTGGCAAAGATCCTGTTCGACATTTCTGCGCAACAGAGTTGAATGCAAGAGCTGCAGGCGACTGCTGTGCACTCTGCTGACATTCACTTCCCTGCAGTGCTTGGAGGAAAAGTCCCATTGCACTTGGTTTCTGCTCCTAACTTGCCAGACACTTGTCTCCTGTCTTTGTTAGGCTCTGCTGTTAAACTGAAACTACCTCTTGTTCAGATTACTTGGGCTGCACCTCAGGTAGCAGACACATAGGCATGTCTGAGTCAATGACTTGACTGCTGCTGGCCCTTTCTGCATATATCTAAATCCCTTCTAACTCTCCCCTGCATGAATCACCTCTTAACCTGTGTTTGGGGGCTATTTTCAGTTTGAGTTGGCTGGTCAGCCCGTGGGAACAAACTAATGTTTGAGTTGACACTGTTACTACTGATGTGACCACCCCATTCCATAAATTTTCCATGTTTGTTCCTTCTAAGTTGTTTTTGACAGTTGTGGATGGCCTTGGATCTAAAAGTAAAATATGTGCTGGTCATGTTACTTCTTCATTTCACCTCTAAATAATTTTTGAAAGCTGTAGAAGTTTTTAATTAGCAGTGGAACTGAAGAAATTAAAATCGCAAATCAGACCACAACTTATCAGACATGGAAATACTGATGTCTTGGTTCTTATTCTATTAAAGACTTGGAGTATCTTTGCAATATTAACTCTGATAAAGATGTAAATTCCAGTATTCATTATGGACTTTATTTTTCTTATGTACTTACATATTAGTAGGACTCTGTTTCATTATCACACTCACAGACTCTTGCTGTTACAGGGAATTGTGGTCAACTGTATTTATTTTTATTTAAGTATTAGGACTATTCTAATTGGCTAAACATACTACAAATCCCCACTATTGTTCTTTGAATGAGAAGTAGTTTTAAAGTCTCCTACTGTGTATGATATGCTTTTAGTATTCTATTGAGCATAATTATAGTAAATCTCTTTGTCTCTTGAGATTTTAATAATGAGCTAAGATATTTTCCATTCTGACTAGGTTAATTTTGAGGTCTCGTATCCATTATTAGCAGTTCTCGTATAATTCTGGTCATGTACAAAGAAAGCAGATATCATAAACTGTTTCTTTAAATGTTTTTTTAAGAGGTACCACTAATGAGTAGAACAGTTTGGACAGAATATAAACTGCTTTGTCTTTAATACGTATTGCCTTTTATCTTCTCCCTAACTATTTTTGAAACTTTAAAATTTTTTAGTTTTTCTCTTTTGCTCTGTGTTCCTTCTATTCTTTTACGCCCAAAGAATCCAAATTCTCCACAGCAGTTGCTTTCACAAACTCAGAATTTGGGGATTTGAGGTAGATTCTGAAATTGCTTAGATATTCAGCCACATCCATCAAGAGAACGAAAGCAACACTAATAGTAGTAGTGGTAGTATTCATGATTTGCCATTCCATGTCTTAGATGAATCAAGTTTGAGAAGGTGTTTACAACAGATTTATGAAAAAAGAAATGTTGAGCAAAAGAACACATTTCATTGCAAATGTTGCAGAAAATTTCCAAAAAATGAAGTGTTTAGTTTTATTTAATTAGACACCGTGTAAACACATATCTCTTCCATTTCCTATAAATAGGTTGTCTTCCTGATTAAATTTTTAGTATTGAGTAAACACAGGAGAGAAAGGGGAACAAGCAGTGACTGATATAAGACAATTCACAGATGTTTATTTAGCTCATTCATGAAGCAGTTTCCATCTGCTAATATATTCTTCGAGAGTTTTGATCAGTTTAGTGAGATTATGTGATAAACCAGACTAAATCTAATAATCACATTAAAAAATAGACGAGGTATGATTGGATTTCCTTATTAGCGGGTTTTTTTGTGTTTTTTTTTTTGTTTGTTTGTTTTTTGGTTTTTTTTTGTTTTTTTTTTAGGAAATATAAGGTTTATGACACATGGAATGATGATTTAGGAATGTTAGATCATAACTTTTTTAGTTTTATAGACTTTACAGAATTTTTTATCAGTTTAATTTAACGAGCATTACTTGCTGCTTAGCATAAAGGTAGCAAAATATACATAGATGGGGCTGAATAAAATAACTGTTCAAGCCTTGATTCTGAAGTTGGGTAACCAATATATTTAGCTGCATAACTGCCATTTAAATAAATAGCATATTTCATAAGTGTGTTATTACATGGGTAAGGCCAATATTCCACAAGAATTGTCACTCTGACTCAGGGCAGAGGTTAAGTTTATATCTGGGTTATATGATTTAGGGGTTTATGGATTGAATCTTGTACTGTTGAAATCAGGTACCTTTCTCTTCTTGGCTTTCTTACAAGTAGGTCCCAGGTTTGCATCGACTTATTGAATATGGATACTGGTCATGAACAATGTAGGTTTTTCTGTCAAGAGACAAATCTGGTACTAATAATTGGGCACTTTATACAAAATTACAAATAAATGTGTCCAAGACTGAAATGTCTTGAAAAGATTTTGCTTTTGACAGCTTGAATTATACCCTCTGTATGCATTTTAAAATCAGGGAGCAAAAGGATAGCAACTCTCACCTCTCAGAACTTGTCAGTGGTACTCCCTAGTCTGTCAGGGACGTGTTGGTGTGAAAACGTACCATGAGGTAAGGATTACATCGGAAATATATTGGTGGTAATGCACACAATGTGTCATTGGTCCTCAGTCACCTGTTGTGCTGTTTATATATTCCTACTGTCTGTCTTGAAGATTCATAAAGATAGGCTGGCATTATTAGAGGGACCGAAAAAGAGGGGAAGGAATGAGAAAGAGAGAGCCAGCTAGTTCCAATTTTGAAATTAGTACAAAAAAAAATTAAAATTTGGTGGTTGAAAATACACACAGCTATTGAATTCCTGTATTGAATCATAGCTGATATTTAGAATGCAAAGAATAAATTGTGGTCTCAAGAGTCAATTAGACTCCATAAAAGACAATTTTAGGGCAAGAAATTATATTTATAATATGCAGGTAGGAGGAACTTTTTTTACAATGATGAAATAGTGAATTCTGCAGTTTTGAAACTAGTAACAGAGAAAGTTGACAGCAATTAAAAACCAGAAAATTTTGTGAATGACAGGAGGCTAAAATGCCTTGTGGACAGGAAAGAAAATATTAATCTAAGTAATAGTGTGAGGTTTTTTCATTCTAATGTATCCAACCCCTTTTTAATTTATCAATAAAAAGTATGTATGTTAAAGCATCTTTTAGTGAAGGAATGTGATGTGGACCATAGAGGTACAAAGCTCCTGCAAACACCTATAGAAAGTGTCTGGAAATAACTATACAAAAACCAACCAACCAACTGCCCAAAAATCCTTTGTGACATTGTTCTCCTCAAAATAATAGGGAAGTAATTTTTAGAATAATGTTTAAGCTATTACTTGATATTTGTTAAACTCTTTCTAGAATTACTCAATATTTTATAACCCTTTCTTTCAGAAGGAATAAGCATTCACCGTTTCTATATACTATGGTCAAACTCACCATCCCTTTTGATTTTGGGCATTATAATGAGTACATAGTGCATATAAAGGCAGAATCTATTTTCCCAGACTCTGACTCTTGAACTAAAAGTTTCTTCTATAGCAGGACCAGCATTTGGAGCTTGTTCAGGTGACATTGTCTAATAAGTCTTCCTTTTAGCTGATAAATGAACAATAAGGCCATTTTCAATGTTTTACTTTGGTGCTTATTTTAGAGAAATGTCTAAAGGAAAAATCCATATGTAGGCCTTTCCTGTACAGCATTGCAATTTCTTGCATATTTCTCAGAGTTAAAAATAAAAAAGATGAACATTCTAAACTTACCTACAGTGCCCACTGCATGCTAAAGAAGTCGTGTGGTTTTTTTTTTCTTTCATGGACTCATTTTATTAAGTGACTATTACTACCTGCTTTTTTATACAGATTTTCCTTTGTTTTGGGAGGAAAAAAGCAGCAGTTCTTTCTTTTTCATTACTTCTGTCATTGGGAGTCTTTCTCCTTTAAGAGTGTGAGACAATCATTTTAGAGATTGCTTGAAGTTTCTAGACGATTTTGCCAAGTAGGGTCTGATGTCTTGCAACATGACCTAGTTCTAATTAATTTTGTGCACGTGGGACACAGCATCAGAGGGTGGAGGTGAATCCTGCAGCCATGGGTGGAAGGCATCCCTCACCTCTGCAGCACACAGGTGCAGGAGAGAGGACTGTTTGGCATGCAGATTAGTCCAGTGGTGGTTTGCTGGTCATTCAGCCTCCAAAGGTCCTGCTGTCCCCAAGCTGTCCCCAAGCTCCTCTTGGAGCTGGTCATGTCTTGGCTGCTGTGCTCGTGCTGCTGCCATGTACCGATGCCTCTTTAATTGTCCTCTGGACTTTCACTTAGTAAAATAGGTGAGCAAAATGGTTCTGGCTGTGAGACCCAAGGTCTCACAAATTTCCTGGTGAGCAGCACTGGCTTTTACGCAGCTGGTTTGTATCTGTGGCTTGTCAAAGATGCAGAGCTGAGGGAGGGATTCAGCTTTGCTATCTTTAACCATTCACAAGTTCAGCTGTCTCAGGTGCTTCTATATTAAGTGTGGAGAGAGCACTTCTAATGCCATGCTAAGATAAGAGGAATGAATCACCTTTCAATACGCCAACCTGATGCAAAATCAGCACTGATGTTAAGCTGCTGTTTGAATGAAGTTTTGTAGGAGGACTCTTGTAAAGAAGGCTTTGTCTGCAGAAGTGCACAGCAAAGTCAGCATGCAAGCTAGCTCTGGTTTTCTTTTTTTCTCCATGTAACTGTGTTCAAGTGGGATGACAACAACACCAAGAAGCGCAAGTAAATCTTGGCATATGTTTGCCATCGGGTGACTTAAATGTGCCCCCCTCATCTTTCATGCTTTGGCACATAAACAGAAAGAGAAGAGTAATAAGTCAGAAAGTTAACTATTAGCCAAGTTTCAAATCTTGCTGATGAGTGATGGTTGGTGTTCCACTGGCCTGGCAGCTCTCTTGTGGTGCTGGTGAGGCAGGTGTTTTAAGCCAGTCATCAGTATCAGATACAGCTTTTAAATAAACTCATCTATCATGAGTATTCATGTTTGGGCAGCAGTTGCCCAGCTGTGCTTAGACTGTGGCACTGAGTATGTCACATGTCACCTTGCACAGACAAGCTCAGGAAAAAATTTTCCCCAGGGTTGTTAATATCCTCGTCAATGTGAGTCAACAGACATCTTCTCACGAAGTGTGGGCAGAGAGTGGGGGGAGGAAAATGCACTGTATGAACTAATATAAATTCAGGCTGTGCAAAATCCCTATAGGCTTCAAGGCAGAACCAGTGTTTGAGGAGGATTGCAGGTAGTCCTGTGGTGATGGAGGATGAGAGGGATTCACGTCTGACCAGGTATAAAGGGTTTAGCAGATCAAATGCTTTGCTTCTGTCAAACAAAAGCAAAACAAAAAAAAAGGCTTTTAATTAAGAAACCCCTTAATGAAGAAGCAGAGAGAACAGAAACATTAACATTGAACCTCTGCCCCCTTGTGAGGGGTTTTGAGCCTGTGTGTGTTCTTACTTTATCTCTTCAGAACAGACACGGATTTTTTTCATAGAAAAACTATGGAGATGAGCACTGACTACATTAAAATGTCTTCTCACAAAGCAGGGGCTTTAAAATGGGATTTTAACAAAGTATTGCCCAAGTAGGCCATGAATAGTAAGCAGAGATATAATGCAAAAGGAGACCATCTTACTTAAATGAAGTGGATTTCATTAGCCAACCTCTAAACACACTAGATATAGGTAGACTGAAGTTGCATGTAGTATTCACAAGCTTGTTTCTCCTAGTAGGTCATTTTGAGTTTTCTGCTACAGATTCACACGTAATGTGAAGTTTTCAGAATCACTGTAGCCTTAGGGGTTTCCCCCTTCTTGAGGGGGAAATATATAGTCTTTTAATTTAAAGGAAAGTGTGTCTTATTGGTGTGAAAATATAAAGATCAAATTATCATGGAGGTGATAAAAGTGGCATCAAGGTAAATAAACCTGGGTCTTCAGTCAAACTATCATTTAAACAATCTGTATCTTGATGAATCTCATGCATGATACTCCAGATCAGTTTTTGTGAGGGTTTTTTTTTTGCACATAAACAGAAACCTCTGCAGTAGCTGCAAAAGCAGATTTCCCCTGTACTGCTCCGGTTTCCAAACTGTTGCCTGTGGAGGCACTTGTTTCTTTCTGTGCTCTTCCACAGACCCTATGCCGTGGCTTTAAATGAAGCTTTTGTACTTTACCATTCATGTTGCTAGGGATGTGGAAAATGTGAGGTTCAAGGGAAGGAAGAGGAGCATTACACTACTTTACCAAGCATGCCATGCTGTACAGAGGTACATGTGTTTACCTATCATCAGAAAGAGATTCCTTGTGCCAAATTTTTTAAGAGAAAATCCAAATCTGCACATTAAACTTGTCTGTCAGTAGCCTTCTTGTCAAGCTATTTGTCTGCTTTTCTTCTAGGTGGGTTTTTTCTGTAGGATTTGTGGATTTTTTATTTTTTAATTTTTTTATACTGGGATATTTGATCTATTTTATCTCCGTTTCACATGAGTATTTGCATGAAAAATATAAGCCTATATCTCTAAAATACACCCAATCTGGGACCATTTAGGTCAGATGACAAGCAGTAAAGTTGTCCCCAGAATTTAAATCCAAATTTGGCTTCAGATTGCAAAACATCTCCAGAATAGCACTCCCTAGAGTTTAAAACATATGCTAATACATTTGTGTTAATTGAATGGCAAGCCCTATTTCTGTCCTTGGGCTGAGCCTTAAACCTATAATGTGGCTAGGGGATTATTGTTAGCTGAAGAAAAAGTGTTAGCTACAGTTACACAGAAGACTGAGAACTGTGAAACCTAGAGGAAAAAGCTCAATAGAAGTATAATTTTGGAAAAAAAGGGGAACAAGAAGAAAAAAAAGCCATTAGCAATATTCATGTATTCGATGCATAATGCCACATAGTCTGTTGGCTTCTGAAGTCTTTCTCATATTCCTGCTGTTTCATGGCTTTCTCTTACCCTTATGGGCGAGACGCTCTGATGTTGCCTAACTGCAGCTATCAGTTTTGACTTACTGATTTCACCAGATGTGAGACAGCTGAGAAGCTGGCTCATGTTACCTGTCTGAAGGTCTCTGTGGGTGACCGACTTCCATGGACTTCAGAGAAGATCAGACCTGTACCTGCTGGAGAGGCTGGAAAACAGAAGTCCCAGTTCCTATCTTCTGCTGGTGCAAGCAAGACCTAACTCCATTGAATTAGATGAATTAGCCGTTCTCTGAAGCTGCAAATGAAATGAGACTCAAAAGCAGCCATTTAATAACAACATAGATAATGGATAATTCAAAGTATGACAGAGGTCAATAAAGGGTGAATTCTAATTGCACAGTCCCATGGAAATAATAACTTTTTGTGATAAATGCTCAAAGAAAGCTCAGGGAGATAAGTTGCTTGCATGTCTGCTTACATATTAAGATCTTTTGTTGAAAGTGTAAACACTGTAGATACAGTGCAGTTCACATAATTGAAACAGCAGAGGGGACAAATTTTGTTTTAAGGAATTGGCAGAGACACAAATTGTTCAACCCTCAATGTTTAGAAGCTCCTGAAATTGGCTTAAAAATGAGACTTGACAAATAATCACTGGTTTTTTACATTTGCTTTCTGAGCGATTAGATGTGGGCCACATTTTGTTTTCCCAGTTATATAATCCCTGGACTCTAGTCCTTGCAGCTTGAAAAATACCTGTTATTGTCTGCCTGGCAATGAAACTGTGGGAGCTAACAATGACCTAAAAGTGACACTGAGTCTTAAAAAGATAGAATCAAATATTGTAGTTTGTCAAACAAAACTGTTGTTCAAGACAATGGGTCTGCAACAGAGCTGATGGTTAAAAAGGGGGGAAAATATTGTTTGATAGCTGGAAACTGAATCTGATGCCTAGAAACAGAGGTATAAGGGGAAATTTCAGTTAGCTTTCAGCTGCAGCCTGCCTGCAGCCCATCTAATCCAGTAGCTGCTAATTCATTAGGATAACCTCTGAGAGGATTAGTCTGTATGAGCCTGTACAATGGCCAGGAGTGGCACTTGATGCCACGGTGCTGCCTGCCAATGAAGGCAGAGTGCCTGCAGCTGGGGTGGGTTTCCAGGGCACCCTAGGTGCCGGGGCTGCCGTCTTGGCACAGAGCAGATCAAGCTTCCCTTTGTCTCCACAAGAGCTGCACACTGCCAGCATCACTCCAGGATGAAAAGCCTGGTACTGGGCCCTCCATAGAATGTAGTAGCACAGTAAATGGTTGGGAGGCACCTGCTCACTCCTTTTGCATGCTGGCTCCATTGAGGATGGGTATCTCCTCTCATCCCTCTGTTCCCGCCCTCATCTGCCCCTTCTTATTTTTCCTCTGTTAAATTTTATTTAATCCTTCCAACATTTGTCCCAGCTTTTGGGGACTTGTGATAAGTGGGAATGAAAAGACAGCTTCCCAATTGCAGCTAACCTTGGCACAGAACATGGAATGGGTAATTAACTGAGAGCCACCGGGTGAGCGCTGGGCAGACGGCTGAGAAATCTCTTCATGCACAGACCAAGGCCTGCCTGAACTGTGCGGAAAAGGCAAGGATGTGCATTTGCAATGACAATCTCTTCGCAAGTGATGGGCTAGATATTTTCCTCCATGGGCATGTAGGTGGATTTCTCCTGACACGATTAAAATTTGATCCAACTTCTTCAAACTTAATCCCTTTAACTGTTTGAAGCCTCTGCATTTTGCTCTCTGAGTCTATTTCACACTCTTTTGGATAGATGTAAGCTCACTGCATTTCTGAAAAATATTTCTGCTGCTTTGATGTGTCAGAAAGTGGCTGTTAAAGCTGTTGAAGAGGCTGACCCAAAGTCACAGGAAGCCTGAGGCTAGGGCTCATTTTTTTCTAGCTGTATTGCTCTTCTCCTGTTCCCCTCATAGAATATAGCAGAGGGCCCTGCAAACATGAGGCTCCTTGCACGGCTTCTGTACCAGCAGCACTGCATCCCTTTCTTCAGTGTAGCCAAGTCACTGAGCCAGCCATTGCTCCGTCTCCTCCAGGCTGTTGTTGGCTGTTTAGTGCCTCACCAAGGGTACAGAGAGAGCAGTTGGCTACTGATGTTGATGGGAATAAATTTCCGAAACAGAGATGGAGGAAGATAAAAGACATAAAAGGCATTTCTTTGTCAGTGGCAGCTGACAAACTGTAAGAAGGATTGAGATTTTGAAGGGCACTCAAATCCATGGATTGTGGTTATCCACTGGGACATGGTGATAAAATGGGGAGCAGAAGGAACTCTGATAAACTGGCTTGCACAGGCATCATGGCAGGTCAGCTGTAGGGATGAGAAGCAAATAAGTGCTGAGGGAGAAAAATGGGCAAGGAGATGCTCATGAACTCTGAGAACAAAGTGAGAAAGGCAGGCTTTGAAGCACAAATATACTGGTGGTTTAAATTTGTCCAAGCTGAGAGGTAAAGCCCTTTCAAAGTCTTTAACAGCCCTTCCAAAATTCAGTCTAGTAGGACAGAAGGGACTTTCATTTTCATGTGAAATGACTAAGTAGCTGAGTACTCCTCTGTTTTCTGTGGTTTTCTCTATTTTGAGGCTAGTAGTAGTAAAGCTTAAGAGGGAAAGTTTTCAATCAAGTAATTGTTCTATTAATTACAATGCACATTTAAGTGCCAGGGGCTTGTGTTGATGGCATAGAGTTGCAAAAATTCAGTATGCTGAGAGGAACCATACAGTGAGAGGTAGATGCCTAATGAAAATGTAACTTATCCTGTCTTCTACAGCACCATGTAAATTAGGTATAGCAGACCAACATTATTTCTCACAAAATATTCCTGCCAAGATACTGCTCCTTGTAAATCATCAGAGAAGGTGACAAAGGGATACTTGAGTTGCTAAGGCAGGCTGCACAGGTCCTGCTTAAAGAAAGATTACACTTAAACATCTTGACTTGTTTGGGAAGTTTCAGATTTTTGCATGTTATGAAGTAAAGCCATAGTTTTGGGGGTGGTACACTCTTGTATAAAATCATCAGCCTTCTCAGTTCACCCTGAAGAACTGGTGGAGATCTGGTGTTGGGATATTTCTGCTACAGCTGTTCCTGCAGTATGGCTCTGGCAGGGGTCCCTGGCTCTACTCAGATTCCTTCCATTCACTGATGCCCTTTTCCTGCTCTGGAAGAGGAGGTGTTTGCAGAAACAAGCTCTCTTTTCCTCCAGTCCAGCCTTTCCTTACTTGTCAGCCCTGTGAAATCCATAAACAAAACATTGCCTGCTGATTTCTAACCTGCTTTGTGCAGCACAGCAGCAGATACCCTTGGTGCAAGATGTTTTAGCTCCAGCTGATAATTCTGCTCCATTGATTTTTACATTTGATTTGGGGAGAAGCGTTGGCTGCACTACATGTATCGTCTAGCTCCTATCAAGAGCAGTGAGAATGCTGGTGCACAGCAGCAGTGGCTGTTGTGCCTTGTGCTTTTATACCGTTCTTTAATAATAATAAATTCATTTTCAGTAAAGAAAATAAATCTGGTAGGGCCCTGTTAATGGGTTTTCAATGGCCTTATAAAGCAGGGCATATGTTGCTTGAATTCTTCCCACTCCAGCCCTTTCCAGCTCTTTCCCTAAGCTGTAGTAGTAATTATCTGTTTGGGATGCCTGTGATATTCATAACATGAACACACTTTCAATACAGAAGAGCTCCCTCACCTCCCGGCGGGATAAACCCAGGACCGAAGTGCCTTGACCACTACCACAAGGTTGACTATCCAAAAACAATCGATTTCTAAATGTGCTTGAACCTTGGGTGACCTGAATTATAGCAGCAAGTATTACAAGCTGGGACATCTGGTGGACAATAAAACTTTTTTTTTTAAAATTTGTTTTTACATGAAGCAGCTGTACTTGAGCAGATGACCAGGGGCTGTGCAATCAAAGTGTGAATAGCTGAATTAGCAAATTATATTGGGCTTCTTAAGCACTTATTTGAATGCTGCATGCTCTTATAAAATTTTGCTTTATTAACATCTACCAAAAACGCAGCAGTATTGGCATTATGGTTATTAGTGACTTATTTGCTTCATTAAAATTTACAGCACGTTTTACATTCACCATCTGGGACAGCTTCTCCCGTGTTTATGGTTAAAATGTAACTTAAATCCAGGCCTAATAGTCTAAAATAAAATATTTTATAGATAAAACTCTTTATTTGGATGCCAGCGTTACCTCTTTTTGCTAGTGTGCAAACAGAATTCTATTTTCCTCAGTTACTGTGGTACAACTTCGTGCTAGGATACAGAAAAATATTTCTGCTTTAAAATAAAGATGTTGTTTTACTTAAGGAAAGGGTTGATCGTGCTATTATTTGGAAAGCTGCAGCTTACGGAGTATGGCTGGGGTAGGAATTAGACTACTCAGAGAGACTTCAGACTAAAGGACTATCTGGGTCACTGAGTCTAAACCCCTGCTATCGCAAGTAACTACCTTGGATAATCCCTTTCCAAAGAACTGGAGCAAGAATAAACAGTGCGAGAGTGAACGTGGTGAGAGGCAGCACATAGGAGCCCCGGCTCTGAACCTGAGCTAATGTTTCCAGATTTGTGTTGCCTTGCTCCTAATCATTTCAAAGCATTACCAGAGTACGTTTTCACTTAATTGCGCCTGCATAGCTTTTAATTCTTCCTCCCTTTTCCTGCTTTGCTTTACTGTTGAGCAGTGAGGATGGGAAGCCCATTTTCTTATTTATTCAGGCTGGGAACGTGGAAAGGATGTGTGCTGAGAGGGCAACATGAAGGCAGATGGAAAGGAGCATTTGATGTACTAGTACTAAGAACTGGTAATAAGAGTGTCTTCCCCACTGTTTTGAGTCTGAAAAAAATCAAATTCGAAATTCAAGATCGTATTCTTTTTTTATTACTCTTTGGGAGTCCAAGCATTGAAAAATGCATTCACTATCTTTTCCCCTCCCATCCTTCACCTTTTTTATTCTGCAAAGAAGACACATCTGGTCTCCACAAAATAAAAATTTGAAGTAAGCAAAAAAGTAGTAAAAAATTGGAGTCCTTAGCAGCTCTATGAGCACACAGGCCCCCACTGGGTCACAACGTGGGAGCTACAGACACATTTGGGTATCTCAGGATCTTATGTGTTTACATGTGCTCTTGTGACTTTTCCCTCATTTCATCTGGTATTTAGATGTGTATCTCATGTGCTGGAAGAATGACAATAGCCTGGACATTACAGTAAGTCCATACCCTTGTGTGTTTGTGATTTCATACTGGCGCCTTATGAGAAATATTTGCAGATCCTTTAGATTTAAGCATTATCCTAGAAAGGTAGTTAAGTGAGTTGCCTTTTCTGCCTCTTCTGCTACGACTCTCTCTAGGCTTCAGTGTGAATTCCATGCTGCCTCTTTTCTTCTTTAAAGCTGTTGTATCTAATGAATGGGATTTTTTTTCATTTTTTCTGTTTTGACTTGCATATCTTCAATTAATTGTTTACAAGAGGAGCTGCCTGGAACTACCTTAGAAGGGAGAAAATGATGAAAACAATTGATTAATAATAATCTGATCAAAATTCCTGAAGCTTTTCTCTTTGGAGTGGTTTCTTGTTTTACTACCCTTGAAAATTGTCTTACCAGTACATCATGAATAAACAAAAATGAAGTGTGTAAAATACATGTAACATTAACTGTGGTGCATAAATTTAAATGGAGAGTAGGTTTCAAATTTAACTTCAACTTTTTTACCTTTTGTATATATTGAATTCAGTTGGAAAATGGATACAAAGATTTTTTTTTTGTTTTTTCCAACTCTATACATATTTTCATATATTTAATTCTCCAGTTATAATATTTGGTTACTCCCACTACCTGCAGACATGTTAGAGCTATTGATGCTTCTTTACTTCTCTGTAATTTTTATTGACTCTAAATGATTATAAATTCAACATTCTGCTTTTAAAAACTTTTGTTGTGATGAAATAAATGTCAACACTTTCAGCTTCTTGGTAGACATGATTTGTCTCTACTTTTCTTCTCTTTAGATTGCTAAAGGTGATTCTTAAGATCCTGAGATGAGTGGAAAGCACTACTATTTTGGGATTTTTTGCCATTCTTGTAACCTTCTACATGTATTTCTTGCCTTTGTCTTGGAGGCTTCTTGGCTTCTCTCACAAAGGAGTTTCTCATGTTCCTGTTTAGTGTTCTGTTTTAAAATGCTTTTTGTTTTACCCCTTCCTTTCTCTTTTTACCTCTACCTACCCACAGTCTTTTTTGCTTCTCAGTGATTGCAATTAGAGCATGCAAAAGCCACCACCCTTGTTTTCTTACTTCAGTTTTTTTACAGCTATTTTAATGCAATAGACTTGGGAAATGAGTGTTGCCTTTTTGTGTGCTGAGTTTGTTTGTGGGTGGGGTTGTTTTCTGTCTCTTATGCTGTGTTAGTCTGTGTGTTAACAGTTTATGGTTGAGCTGCTCAGGAGGTCTAAGCCCTCTCATGAATAATAAAAGCAAGATGAAAAAGAGTTGTTACTAAAAAATTGTCTTTAAAATCCTGATGAACAT
>WEIT01038740.1:0-12493 GCA_013389985.1 Dryoscopus gambensis | reverse complement strand
AATATACTCCAAAAATTAAGAATTTAGAATAAATTATTAGCCCCTGAAACCACAGCCTTAGTGAGCAGGAGTCTAATTTCCAGGCACCCTCCTACTTATATATTCCAGATACACAGTTTGAGGTATTTTTGCCCGTTTGAGCAATCTTTGTCAGGCAAGTATGTCATGCACTGTCTGAAATGGCAGACAAGAATGGATGTTTTCCTGGAAATACTCATCAAACTTGCTCTTTCTGGCTATGGCTTGGGCCATGATGCAGNGCTTGGGCCATGATGCAGCACTTTATTGCCGTGGAGAACAAAAGGTCTGTCCTGTCCTTGGGAATTCTACACAGCAGCTATTTCTAAAGTTGTCAAACCCCACTGAATGCAAGTCTTCATGCTCTGAAATAGAAAATTCCCCATTATGAACCTTACTCAAACAAATGACTGGATTTCCCTCCCAAATTAAAGGAGTTGCCTTTAATTTACAGTGTTGCATGCTGCAACACATGGAAATTTGAAGAGAGAAGGAATTTGAGCAATGTGGAAAAGAAACTGTAATTAAAATTTTGTTCAGAAGCAGATTGCCATTAAAAAAAAAATGTTTATCTTTACTCATGATATAACATATGTAAGCAAACTTCACTTCTCAAAACTCATGTTTGCAACTAAAATACATTGATGTTAAAATCAATAATCTACTCTGTTATCTTTATAACAATCATAAAATATCAAAGCATGTGGAAAAGGACTTTATTTTTAGGTTAAAATATATGTGGCAAAAGCATTTCTGTTTGCCGAGCACACTCACAAATGCTGGGAAACACCACATAAAATCACGCTGCTCCAGTTGACTAAGGCAGGGGAGTCCCACTGATTCCCAGGATTTCTGGACCACAGCAAGAATGAGGCAGAGGGTCCATTACAAAAAGCATGCATCTGTGTAATTTAAGCCTCCATTGGAATGCTTATGTACAAAATGGCAAAATTAAGTTTGAAGGGTGTTAAGTACCTTTTAAATGCCAAACCATATGGTAAATCAAAATGGTCATGCAAAACCAGAGGCACCCCTCAGATTTCTGAGGATTTTCACTAACCTTCTTGGGTTATGGAATTATGAATATGCCACTGCAGTATAATGACTGCAATTAGTGCTAGCAAGAAACAAAATTATGATTGATAGAACACTGTAATTCCCTGTATATCATATACTGGGTTTACTCCAACAGTCCTTGCTCATGTAGGAGTTCAAATAAAGATCTATGGAATCAGATGAAAAGATAGAAAATTTAACATTCATCTCAGTAGTATAAGTGTCTTTTAAATCCACACAGCCAGCGCTTCTATTTACACACTGTGCAGAACTACAGGCTTACAGAAGCTACCAAAATTCAATATCTAGAAAAACAGCACCTAAAACAAAGGAGCAGAAGAACAGCATTTGCTCTCAGAATGCTTCAAATTTCAGATTAAAGACATATATAGATCATATTAAAGAATTTTTTTTTCCCCAGAGGAAACTTGGTTGTACATGGAAACAGAGAAAAAAATTGTCTCATTCATAGCTACACATTTCCAAAATCTAGAATTCAATGAAATGGATATCCAGGTAGTGTATTTGCATCATATAAGTTTTCAGAAGAGAGATTTTAACATAGCTCAAAGGAAAGACAATTATGACCTAAGTTAGTTTCTTAAGACTCGGGGGCTTTTTATTGTTTTTAATAAACATTCAATACTGACAAGAAAAAAAAAAAAGGATACTACCCAGATAAAGAATAAGAACTGTAACTGCAGAGTAGTTCCATTTAGTGGCACTAATTCCAGTAAGTGAAAAGTAGCAAGCAAGATTAAAAACTGGTCTTGTGTCAAAAGGTTTATGTCAGAACCACAAATGACATTCAAATATAACAGACATTGCCCTAAAAAGGANTCTGCTATAAAACCTGGTATCTGGAGAAAACATGTATGTTGCCACCCATATAAAAGAAAAAATTACAGCCAGCAGGCACCACTGATCAAGAATGAGTTGAGATATACGCGAACAGTTAAAAAAAAATGGTGCTCTTGCTGGTTTTGCCTTTGTTGTATTTTAAAGAGTGGAAGAACAAAAAAGATAATTCTTGGGCTAAAGGTATTATGCAAGGATATATTTGAATTTGGGTTTCTGATCCCACAAACCTACTGACAGATATTGAGGTCAAATAGGCTGCTTTTGAACCTTGCTGTTGAGAGTAAGGCTCATCCTACAGCAATCCAATTCCACGATAGGCCTTTAAAGAGAACCCCACAGAGTGGGTGACCTACATCCCGACAAAAAAAGTCAATCCACCTTATGACAGACTAGCAAAACCTACAAAAGCTTTAAATTGGACTGTAAAGCACAAGCTTTCTTTTTCACCTTCAAGGGCAAACCTTCTGCTAACTGACTGCATGGCAAAGCAAGACCCTTGGTGAGCAGGTTATTCCAAACTTGCCCATAAGTCTGTCCTTTTGATGTCACCATTTGTCACACGACTGGTTCAGCACTGCTGTGTCTGAGCTACCCTGGCGATACACCACATTCAGTGACTTCACCAAATTACATCTGTAGTATGGGTTATATCAGTCAGTATCACTCAATTTTATAGTGCAAATACTACTTGAAAGAGCTACTGGAAGAAAAACATGACGACAAAATTGTGTGCTTTAGTATGCAGTACACATGATCAATTCATTGCAAGCACCCAGGGTCACACGTCGATCACACTGAATGTTTGTTGTTGTTTTAATGAGGATAAACTGGGGACAAAATTTAGTGGGGTGGGAGATTTATATTGCATGTTTTGGTTGATTCAGTCTATATGGGCTTGATTCTTCCCATTTATTGAACATCCTCTGGAACAGACAGTTCTGTAAGAGTCTTCCAAGGAATGGCAAACAGAGCAAGTTAAATCAGTCTTGTTTTCAGGTCTTGTATCTGATAATAAAATACCAAGTCACCCTTATTGCTATCTAGTACTTCCCGTTAGACACTCACATGGTGTTAAGTCTTATTATGAAACCTGTTGGACTTCGGACAGATATCCAAAGGAGTTTTAGATGTGAAGAATTCAAGGGGAAAAAAAAAAGACATTATAAACTGTTAACATTTGCTAGCAAAACCAGCATGGAAGCACAAAACCGGTGGTAACAGAAGCTCTGGAGTGTTGCATATGGCAAAATTCAGACTTCTCCTGAAGTCCTAGAAAAATCTTGTGATCAAGTATTATACAATTGGCACACAGAAAGGAAAGAGGACAAAAAGCACAGGGAAAATAAATACATTTTTGCATCAATATTGTAAACTACTGACACAAAGAGATGTGGCTCAAAGGACTTCCTTAGCTCCTAAGCCTCCACCAGACCATCAGATGTGTCCTTTCAGGCAGGAGAAAGTTCCAACATGGGAAGTACAGGATTTTATTCTCATACTAACAAAAGGAAAAAAAATAAACGTAGTAGTTAAGGACTAATCAAGGATTTTTAATACATTTCATTAAAATTAAAATAGACAATCTTAACAATTGTGTCTATTTACACAATTAAACTGCCCCTCTTTTCTACAGCTGTTCAGGGTTTTTGTAGCCCAGTATTCTGACTGTATTATACCTGTCTCCTTCCCCTTCTTGTTCTGCCTTTCTTTCATTTAACAGACTTACTTATCTTTATTTCAAAGTCATTTCTGGTTTACCAGCAAAGAAAAGTCAACAGGGAAAGTCTAGATAACTTGCTGCCAGAACGGAGATAGCATGAGGCCTCTATCTACAGAATCAGTCACTACAGCTGCCTATCTGTCTAGTAGTTCCCAGGCAAAGAGGATCTATATCAGCTCCTGTGCATCTTTAAGGAAATGTATACAGAAGGGAATAAAGTAGCATTAGTTAGAGACAGGTAAATCAGTGGTCCTGGAACAAGCTCTTAAAATGTATCTGAGCAGGCAGATAAGAAAGAACTAATATGGAAGAGGAATTCAAGGGACTGGTGTTTGCTCTAGGTATGATGCAATAACTCCAAAGCCATAATTAAGGCATGTATATTTATTTTAGTCATGTTTAAGAAGGACTGTTTGAAGTCAGAGATAAGCACACTGCACCAACAATACAGTTAGCTGGGTGACCTTAAACTCTACTGTGACTTGCAAATGTTCTGACTCCTGTGGGTGCACATCTGTCGCAAAACCACTTACTTTGTCAGTCATGGCAGGGTAACTACTCTGTCTGTAGCTACAGCCTGCTGAAACAAAACTCTTAAATGAATTCACTTTTCTGATGAAGCATCATGGAGGGCACCTTGAACTTAATGGCAGTTTGGTTGTGCTTGCAAAGTGTGAAGAAAGTGCAAGTCTCTGAGCTAATATAGCTCAAAGATTAATTTCTAGCCTTAATGATTTTGTGAAACAGCCTTTTGAAATCATTGTGATCATACCAATTAGCTATAAAGTCCTTGTAACAATGTGCCCCCTCTTTCACAAAATACTTCTCAAGCTGCAATGAGGTCTTATTTTCATTAATGTGTATTTTGCTAAGTGTATCAATGAAGTCTTTGTTAATAGCACACTCATGTGAATTTTACCAGACAACAGCATTTCCAAGAGACTAAATTTAACAGCAGTACAGTGTTTAAGGATCTGAAACATCCTTCAAAATAAAAAGAAAGTGCTGAACTATTCAAATACGTATCCTTTACCTCTTTCTTTTCTGGTGTAGTGGGGTAAAAAATAAATTCAGCACATATTTAGCTTTAAGGAAAGCTACATAAGATGCAGGAAAAGTAGAAATGGACTATTAAAAAAAGAAAAAATGAACACATATATGGCAGTACTTGCAGTGACAGGGAATGAAGAGAGCTGCTGTATACATCGTCGCAAGTATGAATTTATTTTCATATTTTAGAATATGTATATGTATTCTAGAATAACAGCACTTGCTATGACACTTTTCACTTTTAGAAACATACTGAGCTATTTGGATATTTCCACCTTGGTTTTGATACATTTAAAGGCTTCCCTTGCTCCTACAATGCATAAAGGTCAGTAACACAAACACTTATTTGTGTACACAACATGCAACCACGATAAATGAAACACAGCGTCTGGACATATTTAATTCAGAAATCACTGAACCAAAGGAATTGGAAATCAAAGCCAAGAGAACAGGCAACAGTAACTGTCATGGTCTGACGGGGATAGCATCAACAACATACGGTACACTCCCCCTAAGGCACACTTAGACAAGGACAAAATCCTCACAGCATTTGGTAGGAGAGCATGCTCTGGGAACAGCAGGGTCCTCAGACCCAGTTTGGCACAGCTGGTAGCCATGGAGCTGACAACTTCGCTTAAATGATGCCTCTTATGTCAGAGGGCAGTGCTTGGGTGAGTCCAGACCAGGGCTGGTGATGCCCCTCACAGAGCTGTGGCACACAGTGCTACCAGCAGCCTCAGGAGCACCTCACAGAGCTGCTCATGGGTTCTTCAGGATTAGAACACAACACTCACTTGGGCAGAGAGAAACCTAACAAGGTTCAACGAGGCACGTGTAGGGCCCTGCACTCAGGGAGGAATAACCTCAAGTACAGGCAGGGGCTGACCTGCTAGAGATCAGCTCTGCTGAAAAGGATGTGAAGGACATGGAAGTCTTGGTGGTTGACAACTTGACCATGAGCCAGAAGTGCCCTTGTGGCCAGGAGGCCAAAGGTGTCCTGGGGTGCATCAAGAAGAGTGTGGCCAACGGGTCAAAGGAGGTGACCCTTCCCCTCTACTCACCCAAATGAGGCCACATCTGCAGTGCTGTGTCCAGTTCTGGGTGGCACAGTTCAAGAAAGACATGGAGAGGCCCAACAGAGGCCGCAAAGATGATGAGGGGTCTGAAGCATCTCTTACAAGTGGACACTGCAGGAGCTGGGCTTGTTTAGTCTGGAGAAGACTGAGAGGGGATCTCATCAATACATACAAATATCTCAGAGGAGGTTGCCAAGAGGTTGGTGCCAGACTCTTCAGTGGTGCCCAGTGACAGGGCAAGGAGCAATAGCCGCAAACTAAAACACAAGAAGTTCCACTTCAACATGAGGAAGAACTTCTTTATTTTGAGGGTGGCAGAGCACTGGAACAGGCTGTTGAAGGAGGTCATAAAATCTCCCTCTCTGGAGACATTCCAAACCTACCTGGACACGGTCCTGTGTCACCTGCTCAAGGTGACCCTGCCTTGGCAGGGATGTTGGAGCAGATATCTCCAGAGATTCCTTCCAACTCTGACTATTCTGCAATGCTTTTCTGTGAGTTTGTGAATTTTTTGTTTATTTGCATTTCACTGAGTTTAATAAAGTTATCCTTGGCTTTTTAGTAAAGCCTCTATGATATCACTCCCTCTTCTTTGCTGGAGACAGTTTTTGCTTGGTGTTTTCTCTAAAGACACTTGGCAAAGATCAGCTGAAATTACTTTTCAAAGTGAAAGATTAGCCTATTCCTGTCTTAGGTAAAAGTATTTTGCAATAGTTGGGATTTGAACAGAACTTGTCCTCAGGTACAAAACCCTAAAATACTAACCAAGGTAAAAAAAAAAAGGAGAGAGCATAAGATATTATTCCATTGCCATGCATATGAAAAGTTCTACAGAGCATGTATGTGTCTATATATAAACATACATATGTGTTTATGCATCAATAAGAAATCTTAAATGTGTGATTCACAACCGAGTTACTTTCCTGAACTACGTCTGCTTTCAAGACTCAGTTAGTGAAACATCTGGAAAAAGGTCAGTCTGAAATAATTCTTGCCACAATACTACAACATGCAGATTACAGCCACTATTTACGGTGAATTGCAGGTGCACTGTGTCTGGCTGAGATGGAGTTAATTTTCTTCAGAGCAGGTGGTGTGATGCCGTGTTTTGGATTTGTGGTCCAACAGTGATGATAACACACTAATACTGTGGCTAAAATGTGTTTGCATAGCACAGAGTTCCCTCCCTGTTTCTCACTCCACACTCCCAGTGAAAACATTGGGGGTTGCACAAGAGCCAGGAACATAACTTGAATTAACTGAAGAGATAAAATGTCATGATCAGTGACAGGAGAGGGAAATAAAGGGATTTAGGCAGGTTAGCCATCTTTTGCTCAGAAACTGTCTGGACATAGGCCTACTTATGGGAGGTGGTGTGTCCTGGGGTGACTGTATGATACTGTATTCCCCATCGTCTGCTCTATGCCAGACATGAATCCTGTGCCTTTCTGTGTCTTTAAGCTGTTTCTTGAACGCTTTCTGGGTTTTTTTCTGGCCGAGCTCACAAGGCAGAGGCAGCGCAGCCACGTCTCCAAAGCGTCCTCGCCGCTCAGCAGGCAGCAGAGAAAACGCAGTGGAGAATCGCAGAGCCCGGTGAGAAATGCGCTTTTTCCCTCTTCTGGCTGCTCGCACCAGGGAGCCTGATCTATGGCAGAAGCATCCCAAGAACAAAGGAGGCGGGAAGGGCTCAGTCTAAGAAGCTTTTAATCCGACGAAGTCAGGAACTACACAGGCAAATACAGCAACTAGACTGCCGAATGCAGCAACTGGACTGGCCGAATTCTCAAGCTAGACTGGCCCTGAGATGGGCGTGGAAACTCTTTTTCAAGGGGGGCGGTAACAGAACGGGAACCAATGAGGGACAGGGAGAGGGGAGGACACAACTGGGATACAATCCAATGAGGGAGTTTGGGGGGCGGAGTTGTAACACAGAACAAATGCAGAACCGAATTTAACAGAACTTTCCAGACTAAGGGGAAGAACAATCTTCAGGGTGCTACCCAGTGGGCTGCGGCTTATGATCAGGCTAAGCCACTTCCACAGTTTCTCAGGAGAGGGGGGAGAGAAGCCAGGAGAACTTTTCAAAGCGGTTTGTGCTGAAGGACACATACTCCCCTACGTACTGCTGCTGCGGAGCCAAGGAAAGCATCTTCCTGGTTTTTTTCCTCAGCTCTTGGTCTCTCTGCAGCAGGGAAGAGAGTGGCATTCTCTTGTTCTTCAGCTAGCTTATTTTTCGTTAGCTAAAGCATGGAGCCCTGGGACTCTGGTTTCTTCTTCTTCTCTTCTGGACTGCTCAGCAACACCAGAACATACTGGGAAGCCCTACACTGCAGCCTGGAGGGGCCGAACCCGAGCCGAACCCCAGCTCCGGAGAGAGAGCAGAGCCATGCCTACAAAGGACTAAATGTTACCAGGTTCTCTCCACAGCGAGAGGTTTTATTATTTAACATTATTCTTTTTCTTGTTCCTGCATACACTCTACTTGTTAAATAAATAACTTTTTTTTTCACTTTCCTCTGAGGAATTTCTTCCCGAACCCGGTGGGGGAGGGGTGGCTGTAACCTGCCTTCTTTGGAGGAGACGTTCCTTCCAGAGCGTTTCCCTTAATTTTTAATTTGTCTCAAACCGGGACATGGTGATAATTATACTTCCAACATTTTTATTTTATTTTTGTTCTCCTATTTTTCCTTCACTTATCAATCCATTTTACCTTGACCCACAAATTTTCTTGTTTTTACTCTTCCTTTTCTCTTTCTTTCCCTGTCCCACTGGGCAGGAGGAGGAGAAGGGAGAAAGCAGCTATGTGGTACTTAGCTGTCTACCAGGATTAACCCACAGCAACAGAATTATTAAAACTAATTCAATTTTGCATCTAGTGACATCATCAAAATTATTGTGCTCCCTGGTTTAACCAAAGTAACACATCTAAATTCCTCATTCTTTTCTGCTAAATTTGAAGTCTACAAATGATTGTTTTCTATTGAGTTTTCATTAAATATTTTTTGTTCTTTTAAACCTTCTAATACTCTATCTTTTGAAAGAAACTCATAGAACAGTTAGGGTTAGAAGGGACCTTAAGGATCATCTAGTTCCAACCCCTCTTATTTCCACCTCCTCCCACTAAGGCTGTGAAAGAAGTGCACATGACAGTTCTGGCATTTTCCCAAGAAAATAGAGATGTGCAACAAGGAAGGTAAAGGCTAAACATGTTTTCAGCTGGAAAAGGGGCTGCTGCCTCTACTCACCCAACATGAGAGGCTTGAACATCCCAGGGTGGATTGATGGTAAGAGACATAACAAGGAGGTTGTAGACCAGTCCCACAGTCCACATTCACAACTGTACTTTATACATGCATTTTGCAGAAGTTCATGTACATGTCTATGTTTAAGTACTAAATATATTTCCATAATACATACATTGCACACTGTAAACCCGACACACAATCACTCTGGAAATGAACAACTTTAAATTTCCAAAACTCTAGCTGCATCCTGAAGCACACTTTGTTGTCAGCAAATTTGTCTGAATCCAGCATCTCTGACACTGAAAATCTTTGATTGTACAGATGCAAGGATTATTTGAGCTCTCTGAATGTGAGTCTTCTTCAAACATTGACTCTGGCTTCAAGTGTTCAAATCTACACCAGTTTTCTATCATAAATCTGTTCAGACTGGCAGGAAAATAATGTAGGTAAATATATTTGCCCCTAAACTTCCCTATTCATAGTCGTAGTGAAATGGGTGGTGCCCACAGAACCTGCAATAGCTTCCCCTATGGCTTTCCACTATTTGTACTTACACAAGATGGCTTTTAGGAGAGTTTGAGTGAAGAGTTTATAAACCAAACCTCATTATCTATAGTTTTCAATTGAATTTTAAGTAAATATTTTTTGTTTGTTTTAATCCCTCTAATAGTGCTACTCTTTGAAATAAACTTCTATTTTTTAATTTTGGAGGATTTTAATAAGAAATGGTGCCAATGTATTTAGATACAAATATCTTTCATCTTTCAGCTGAACAGTGCAAAGTAAATGCAAAAATGAACCAGTGTGAACATTTAACACCACATTCTCTCAGCACCTCCCATTCCCCGTGTCTGCTGTCTGGGATGTTTGTGTAATCCAGTTGTGAAACAAGATCTTGGGCTTTGAAGTGAGCAGCCTTAAAATAACTTTGAAGATACTGAACAAGAAGTAACAAAGTCCATTTGCTATGAGGTAATAGACCGGGTCAATACTTTGTATGACAAAAGCATCGCGACTCTATAAAACCAGTTGCTTTTTCTACTGTCATTCACATCTCACATGACTTTACTAAGTTTTGTATGGTTAAAAGTGAAGCTTAAAAATTATTCATCAGTCAGATTCTGTTGACTAGCATTTTCAAAATGAAAGGATGTCATTGCTTCATTCTGACATTAGGATGTTATGACAATTAAGTTTTGTTTTAAAAATAAATTTCAGACCATGTGCCAAAATATAAGAGGACAAAAATGAGCAAAAATCTCTTTAAAATTTCTCTCTATAATTAATGACACATGTAAACTAAGAAACTTTGTGTCGATTTCAGAAAACAACATGAAAGTTCGTTCAAAGGAAATCTCATTTTTTTAGCATATTCACCTTAAAATTTCTAGTGTTTTTGTTTTCAATATGAATAATTGTCATATTACATCTTAAAATACCAAGAGTTCATAAAAAATCAAGTTCTATGTATAATACTGTTGTTTTCAGTAATGATATTTCTTTCTTCTTTTTTTTTTAATTGACATATTGCAGACTCTCCTCCTGAAAAGTTTTCAGTCAGTTTTTTTGAGGCCTTGATTCCCCCATGTACACCAAAGACTTATTCAAGAGTGTATTTCCCATTCAGTACTACTTATAGGTAACATTCCAAAACTCAATACGGACTCAAGAATTTAGGATTTAGCAGACCAAAACCCTTCCAACACTGCACTGCCTGCGCACTCCGTTATTTTTGTGTTTTCAGGAGTAGGTGTGTTCATAGAACAAAATAAAAAGCTCCCACACACCTCTGAGGAGAAGGAAGGTAGTGCAGCTACACAAGCACAGAGCTTGAATTGTAAGTTTATTTCCAGTTTTCTAAGGTTGTCTTAGAAACTGAACTCCACAGTGTGTTACCTGCTGTTGTGTGTTACACACCTGTCATAAAACACTTCATTTGGTGTTGTACACAAAGCATTATCTTGAAGAACAGGCAGGTTAAGAAGAATCCCTAACTTTCCAGAAAATAAACCTTATTGTTATTATCAACATTCCCTAGAAGCTGGACCTAGTCCTTTTTATACTCAGTCCACATAAAGAGGCACAGCATTATATTTTTTTTTGCTGAAAGGCTGACATCCACTTTAAATTATTTATGTAGCACATGCAATTTAAAATACATTTTCCAATGTGCAAGAAATAATTCAAAATTTAGTAGAAATGATAGCAAAGGATGTATCTGACTGTTCTAGTTGTGTGGTATAATTTTGGAGAACAAAGTTTAAGTCTTCATCCCTCACCCAAGAATTTTATATGTATTTTCTCCAGTGAGCATTACACATCATACAATCACAATCTGAAAATTTGTACTTATAATTCATCCCAGATTTGTTAAGTATGACTGTCTGTTTCTGTAGGTTCAAGCAGAACCCTTAAGAACTAGTAACTCGCCCAAAGCACAATCCTTACTCATTTCCCCTCTGAAAGGCTAATGGCACAGGTAAAGGTCCCAATGAAAACAGAAGAAAGAAAAAGCAACAGTAGATAGGTGTTGTTTTAGTAACACGGGCAGACCTCAGACATATGGTGCTTTTCACCCTTTTAGAAAATTGTAACTGTCTGGCACAACCATATCTTTTTCTTTCTCATCAAGACACTTTTGATGAGTATTTAGAGATGCAGTACGAGCTACAAAAATGAGCTTCTCCTCTGCGCCCTGGCCTGACCAAGAATAGACGCCTGTTTACATGACAGATTACTTAGACTTTGACATATCTTTTCAAATGAACCAGCAGTGGCACAACATTTTCCCATCAAATGACATCAGCTCTGTAAGAAATAATTATCCTCTCCAGTGATATCTCTAACCCTTCACCAGCTCTATTACAGCCATAAACAAAGATTCTTTTTACACCTGTATGACTTCAGCAAGTGAAATTAGCTGAAATTCAGTGGTGGTTGAGTCCTTCCTTCCAATCCTGTACATATCTGCCTCTCCGAGCCAGCTCTGTGTAAAAGTTGCTGTATACTTAGACAAGTCCCTTATGTCAGAAATATTAGATACGAAGCTGACCTATTATGATAACAGATGAGAGGACTTAAAGAGCAGTAATGGTCAAAGGCAGTTTAAAAAGAGAAGCCAGAGAAGATTTAGACTTCTGGCTATATGTTATCAGTGAAACTGCTTTGGGACTCATGGTGCCTTTAGCTGAATCAGTGAAGCTGATCCTCTGTCTCACTGGAATAAATGTAAGCTTGGAAGCCCTCAGCTGTATTTTCAGTCAATGACATTTCATTTCATATTGGTCAAGATTTAACCTTTAATGATTTTCTGACTAGACATGTGCTTGCTGAGTCACTGCTTTGGAGAAAATGCTGAAGAAACCTCTAGCAGAAGCAGTATAATGCCACTGAGATAATCTTTGCCCTTTGGTTTCCTGCAACCCCTCCCCAACCCACAATTCTCTGTAGTGTTCACGATTTGTAGC
>WEIT01038739.1:1772-13657 GCA_013389985.1 Dryoscopus gambensis | reverse complement strand
AGTATCTGGAATTTCTGGTGATTTGTTGATTTTATTTTTAATAATCTATTTCTTTCATAATGTGGCTAAAATTCCTTTCTCAATTATAGGCTTAAAAAGGTTTGCTGGCCTGATATACCAAATCCTGAAGAGAGCCTTGCAGTGGAATGGCCTCTTGCTTCATCTAGGGTAATTGCAATTTTATGCATTAAAGAAAGGATCAAATGGAGAAAAAAGAAATCCTTTTCTGGCAGTCATTTTATGAATTAAACCCTCCCCATATTTCATGAAGAGTTTCGTTCTTCTTTTTAAGTACTACAGAATGCTCTTTGTAGTATTCCAAAACAATAGAGATGATGCATCTTCATAAAGTATATTCATCTAATTCTTACAAGAGATTGAGAAATAATGTTTTGAAGTGACAGAGTGGCTGGTGGACATGGTTCATTTAATAAAGTAAATTAAATTTGCACAGGCTGTTGAGTCTATTAAATCAGATTTCTGCATGTGCATACCTCTGCCCTTCTCCACAAAAAATGTATTGCAACGTATAGTAAGATTTGATATATGATTGTATTAACACTTCTGTCTTTATATTTGTTGAATATTTATTCCTTATTAAAGTTTTGATGTTTATTTGAAAGGAGTGGAGTTGATCAGGTTTACACAGAAAGTGTAATCTGTGGACAATGGGATTTAAATTTTTCTCAAAAATGTCTGGTTAGACTAGAAAAGATGGACACAATCCAAACCTGATTCTAAGTCTTCATTGAAACTATTTCATTAAGCACAGAAAACGTAATATTGAAGTGTTTAGGAAATGGACAGAATAACATTGCCTTTTTTAGTACTCATTCACATGTAACTGCATCCTGCATGAAATGCATGTGAACCCTTTTCTAGTGCGTGTCTGAACTTATGAGTCAAACAGAGCTCAAATAACAATAACCTATTTATCAAAAAATAAACTGATACATTATCTATCCCTTTATAACTCTCCATTTTATCTCTTTGTACTGACAGAATAATTCATTTTTGAAGAGAATGTCGTCTGAGACTAAAATTGTAGACTTTGAAGACATAAATGTTTTGGAATACTGTTTTTCTGAAGAAAGTCAGGAAGGATCACGGCTAATAAATTATGAAAACCATGTTTCTGAATGTAGTGATATTAATACAAAAGGCATAACTAATAGAGGTGAAAAGATACTGCATAATGAAGAAAATGAAGATGCTAAATGTTTTTCACCATCCATGGCTTACATAGTTACTGATCAATTTACCAGAAGCCAAATGCATTCATCTTTGATACCAGGGAAGGAAGTCCAACCCATAGAAACGCTGGGAAATGATTTGTGTGGATCCCAGCAGAATCCAATTAAAAATGAAGAAGATGATGGTGAAGAAGTTTTAAAGCTGGAAGATTTCAGTGAAAAAGCACTGTTCAATCCATACCTTAAAAATTCTGTTAAAACAAGGGAATTTCTCGTTTCTGAGAGCTTCCCAGAACACAGTATGGATGAATGCAAAAGCCAGTCAAGTGTCTTACCTCCTTTTCAACCAAGTGTTCCAGGACAATCCTACGTAACACTGGACATGTTCAGGATGGCAAAAGCTCAGTAGCGTGAGAAAACTCCATTGTAAAATCCTCCTGTGAAATATCCCTTGGCACTGCTGCTCATAGGCATTCATATGTTCTAATGTGGCTGATCTCAGTTAATTTGGATGGGAACACCCTCTTCCTTCAAATAGCTATGAAGTAACTTTTTGCACTGTGTGTACATGTCAGAGTTCACTTTCAATGTGGATGTTTGGGTTTTTTGTTGGTTTGGGGTTTTGTTTTTGTTTGTTTGTTTGGTGTTTTTGTGGGTTTTTTGTTTGTTGGTTTGGTTTTTTGTTTGTTTGTTGTTGTTGTTGTTTTTTAACCAGACATGCCAGTAGTCAGGCAAAAGAAATAGCTTTTGTTATTTCTTTAGTTCTCCTGTATCAGCCTGTGAAAACAAACTGATATCTGCTGCAGGAGCATCCAGTGGTGGAAGCAGCTCATCTATTTCTCCCCACACAACCAGTTCCCAAAGCTCAGCTCTGCTGGGGAAACATGGGCGGACTTGAACAGAGTTGGAATCTGCCTAATTCTTCCTTCAGTTACTTGAAGCAGAACTACTTTCCTGTTCTTATTTCCCTTGATTGTTTTTGTCTGGTTTTTGATAGATATTCTTCCTCTTGTTTTACTAATATTTTGTAGATTTCTGTAGTTGTCTTTTTGTATCCTAACTCTTGAATTAATAGTTTGGCTTATAGTTTCTTGTTTTTAATGACAGTATATTTGTTACGTTATCTGCATTTCGGAAAATGTGTTATGCTGGCTATGTTGCTTCCTTTTCTTTCTTTTGTTTTTAATTGTCCTCAGCATTTTGTGCTGCTTTTGTTTCTCCTGTTTCCTGCTTTTTAAAACTGCTTACTGAAGGATACTTCTTATCTTCTTGTTCCTGTGCTTGTAATTTTTTTCAGTTTAAAACTGTGTTTCCCAGTTGAGATTTTGATATTTTGAACTGAAAAAAACCCAAAACAACTAAATATGTCATCTTGTCTTGGAATAAGCACTGAGTTAGAAAGTTATTTTTCAGGGAGGTAATGAAGAAACACTAAGTCTATAAAATCTTCCCAAATATTCTCTGGTAGTTGATTTAGGATTATGTATTTCTACATGAAGGATATAACTTTTGTCATTCATTTTATGATTTTGTTAAGTCATAAATCTAACTGTAGTTTTCATTTTACAAATCATCAGTTAAGCAGTAAAGCACTCGGTTGCGCTAATTTTTTAACAAGGAGGAGGCAGTTATTGTAAAACACTTACTGAAATACTTGCTCTGTTAAATAACAGGTTTAAAAAGATGTAGAGTCTAAGTAAATTGTGTTAGAAGGGGGTGTTCAGTATGACACATATTGGGGATATGGTAATTTTAAGACTTTGAACTATTTTTACAGTATTTAGAGGCTTGATGTAATCAATCTTGTTTGCACAAGACTGTAGTTTGCACAACTACAGATTTTTTCCAGGGTAAAAAAGATACAGGAGTTATGGGGATAGAAAAACCAGAGACAAATGTGAATAGGAATAGAAAACCTTTCTTTTCTGTGCAGGAAGAGGAGTGGAAGCATGGAAAATATATTATCCAGAATGAATGAGGAGGCTGAGCCTTTCCCTGGATGCATTGGCTATTACTTGCATTGTGTTGAGGAAAACAGTGTAAAGTTTTGCATTTAGGATCTTTTTCTATAGTTTTAAAGCTGCTTTGACTTTGACTTTGACTTCGAACAATGTTCCTCTAGTTGCCAAGAAAGGATGGGAAAACAATTTCTGCAAATGTTCCTTATCCAGCAACACTGATTTCCACCTCTCATGTTTGTTGGATCACTTTCTCAACCACAGTGCTCTAAGCCAAAAAGCATGTATGTTTGCTCTTATAAGCCCTTCCTCACTTAGGTAAGTCATACTCTGAAATAGGACAAAGCTTTGGTTAGGTCAATGCTTTTTTCTGCTGCTTCAGTTGGTTCTAGACTTCTCACTCACAGCTACGTTGTTGTTTCCCTGGGCTTAGAACTCACTGATTCCATCACAGCATTTTTTCCCTTAAATCTCAGTATTTGTTTGAATATCATGATATATAAAAATAAACAGATGTGGAGATATTTTGGGCCTTTCTAGGAATTGTTTAACAGCCATGATACAGAGGGGTTTAGGATTTAAGGGTTAATTGCTTATTGTGGGCATCACTGGTATTGCTAAATTTTGCAGCTGCTTGTCAGACAATGTATATTGCTTGCTCGGTATTTACTATGCTTGCCAAGCAGAAGTGGGAGGATGTAGGGCCATTGATAAGGGGTAGAGACCGTGACTGCAGGTTCTGGTTTCGGATCCTGGAACCAGCTAGAACCAGCCCTGGAGTTTGGACCTGGACCAGGAACTTGGAGAGTATGTGCAAGGAAGAGGGGTAAAAAGTTCAAGCTTGAGGAAGACCTTTACTTCATCCCAGAGACCCTGGCCCACGACCACCAGGCGGCAGTGCGCAGGCGCATTAAAATGCTAATGACTTGAGCTAATTATAATACGAAGCGGGGACAGATAATGAATATGTATAGGCGTGTTGTGTAATTTAATGCATATGTAACTTGTAACTCGATAAATACCAACCTGAGCATTGCCGGGGTACACACGTCTTTGGAGGACGACCTCCTGTGTGTCTGGCATCATAATTAAAAGCACACCTACTTTACAACTTTAATTAGTTGTGGAGTTATTCTGCACCTCAGCCATATGAAAGCTGCATATTCTGAGTTGCATGTTTGAGATAGGTAAAAAGTGAAAATAATGCAACCTTTAAGGGATCATTAGGAAGGGGAGGTTCTTGCTGGGTCGCTTGGGTAGGTTATCCTTGTAACAACTCTTAGGTTCTGGAGGGTAAGTATATCTTTCCTTTTTATCCCATTTTATTTCTTTCCCTATTGATATTCTGCTTTTCTCTCTTCATTTTTCTGTTTCCCTTGCTCATTATGCTCTGAAAAACAAAATGCAAGAAGTGGGCTCAACATATTCCAGAAAGTAAGGCTGCCTTTTGCACATGCTTGGAATGAAAATTTCTTGCACTTGGTTTGTTTTGCACTGGGAGTTGTACTCTTCCTGACCTTTTACAATTTGTCTTTCAAACTAGTGCTGTGAACCATTAAAAAATCAAAACTGAGAAAATGTATAAAATTTTTTTAAATTGATTTATACTAAATACACCATTTAGACATTTTAGCTTTTCATATTCACATAGAATAGGACTCATAGGACTGCTCTTTATAGGGTCACAAGAGAGTGGGTTTTAGTCAGAATAATATTCTATGGCCACAATTTGAGTCAGTAACTTTCCTTGAATGTCAACAACAAAAATATTATTCCACTTGGGTTGTTACTCAGGTAAGAAAAATAAAATCCAAGTCAGTTTGTTAGAAAACAGATACTTACTGGACAGCACTAATTCCTGGGAGCAGACAGTGCTTCTAAGAACATCAAGAGAAGCTCAGTCCAGGTGCTCTTTGTCAAGGCTGAGGCATAATGAGCATTTTTCAGATTACAGTGTGGCTGGTGGGGGAGCGTGGGGTGCACNCTTTTACAATTTGTCTTTCAAACTAGTGCTGTGAACCATTAAAAAATCAAAACTGAGAAAATGTATAAAATTTTTTTAAATTGATTTATACTAAATACACCATTTAGACATTTTAGCTTTTCATATTCACATAGAATAGGACTCATAGGACTGCTCTTTATAGGGTCACAAGAGAGTGGGTTTTAGTCAGAATAATATTCTATGGCCACAATTTGAGTCAGTAACTTTCCTTGAATGTCAACAACAAAAATATTATTCCACTTGGGTTGTTACTCAGGTAAGAAAAATAAAATCCAAGTCAGTTTGTTAGAAAACAGATACTTACTGGACAGCACTAATTCCTGGGAGCAGACAGTGCTTCTAAGAACATCAAGAGAAGCTCAGTCCAGGTGCTCTTTGTCAAGGCTGAGGCATAATGAGCATTTTTCAGATTACAGTGTGGCTGGTGGGGGAGCGTGGGGTGCACCACCACAATCCATCCTGTGACTAAAGTCAGCTTCTCTGGGCATGCTACCCCAGGCAGCACTACAGCCTTGGGACAGAGGGGCTGGAAACCTGCCCAGCGGAAAAGGACTTGGTTGTGCTGGTGACAGCAGCTGAACATGAGCCAGTGTGTGCCCAAGTGGCCAAGAAGGCCAATGGCATCCTGGCCTGGATCAGCAGCAGTGTGGCCAGCAGGGCCAGGGCAGGGATTGTCCCCCTGTACTGGGCACCTGGGCACTNACATAGGTAAATGGTGAACCTGGCAGTGCTGGGTTAACAGCTGGAATCTGTGTAGTTCTACCTCATGTCATAATTAATCTAGTTTGTTTTGAATGTGCCGTTCCACAGAGAAGTAAGTTGTTTATGTGATTTATATTGCTGCATAGTGTCATTCACCAGCACAGATGGCATTACAGGCTGCTTCACTGTTGGGGTCCTCTGTTTTGCACTGTGTGTGGAGTCTAGCACGATGGGCTCTAGATGGGTTCTAGTAAGAACCCACAAGGTCCTGGGCCTTGACCAGAAACCCTAGCCCATGTTTGTGCTGTATCTGTTGCTGTGCTTTTAGATTAATGCTCCTTGTTTCTGAGTTTCCTGCATGAGGAGGTGACTGGCTCCCTCCATCCACAGTTCAGTGCAAACCAGACTCGGACAGTCTGGATGCGCATGAAGCTTTAGACACGTGGAGGCTCAAGTTCCAGAACTACAGGGTAGGAGTTATCACCCACTGATCCCATGATACAGGCGATTGTTAAGATGGATAGTAATATGCTCCTATGGAGCAGTGAGGTCAAGACTCTTGAGTCTGAACATCTGCTACCAGTATCTTTCTCAGCCTCTTAAGTTTCCTTGATTTCCAGGCACTGCTCACTCCCACACTGATGAGCAGCAACCCTACTGAGCCAACTAGTACAGTGTTTCTGTGTGACCTGCCAGAACTGAATTTTCTGAGTACTTATTTCTTGGCAAAGTAGCCTTATTTATATTTCCTGGGTTTGTCATTGCTATGCTCAGAGTGCAGCAGTAGCCTAGCCAAGGCTAACTTCCGCAGAATTTTCACCACTACATGACTAACTGTATGTCTAATGGAGTTTAACAAAGAAGTAACACTTTTCATAAAATCACAGAAAGATTACGCAATAGTATCTGGGGATGTCAGAGACAATGAGCATAAGATTACAATCACAGTTAATGCTCTGGGATGTCCACTTAGAACATCACTGATCTAAACTGAACACTTTATTCTGAAACAAAAGAGCAAAAAAGACTTTCTAAAATGTTACTATGGCAAATTATGTCCTAATGTAAGAAATTTCTTTCTTTAATTATACCAAATGAGCTCAGCACAATTCTGCAGTGAATCTTCTCGTAGCTAGTGTCTGCTAAGTCTGGGCATGGACTCTATGTTGTATTTCTGTTATTATCTTAAACAGTTAGCTGAGAGGGTTTGAGCTGGGAGGGGTTTTAGTTTTTTGTTTCTTTTTCCTTTTTGGTTATGTTTTGTTCCCTTTTAGTGGTAGGAATTTATGCCAGCATCAATAGTTTGTGAGCTACAGATATTTTTATTTACAAAATCTGTTTCTAAATCCTCTGAACACAAAAATATTTGAACAGTGGGGGATGGTGCCTTTACTTTGAATGTAACGCTTTTTTGTCACTAGCATACTGCCCAGGAATGCTCATACCCAGCTGTGTTCATGGCTTGCTGTCTTTTCTGCCTGCTTCTCTCTCCCATGACCTTATACCTCCTTCAAACATGCTCCATGCATTTGCTTTCATCTCGAGCAATTTTTTTGCTTTGTTTTATAGCTTGGCTCACAAACAGGCTTGCTTGGACTATTGCTTGTCTTTGGGGACTGCATCTCTCTTCTGCTTTCGCTTTTGTTTTCTGGAGAGCTTAATTGCTTTAACACTTCTGATGAAAGGTTTCTACAGTTTTTGAGCCAGACAAGGTTTCCCAACATCTGATCTGCAAGGAAGGAAGCAGGGGAGTGTTGAATCATTTTGGGTGAAAAGGAAAGCCCTGGAGTTTAGATTTTGCTATTTTTCACCTTTCTTCCAGCATGCAGGGCTGGTTCTCTGTTTATAAGTACTGTCTTTATTAAGCAAAGGACAATTCTGGAAATAAGCTGTGCAGTACATCTCCAGATACCCTGTGGTGAGAGGGAGAGGAAATGCTTGATCTCAAGTAGGGGTGACCCCATCCTTTGCTCCCATCCCTTTTTACCCTTCCTGTGCACATTCCCACTTCCCCAGCCCCACTGTCTCAATGCAAAACTACCAAACAGATTGCTGTGAAATTACCTAATCTTTGGGTTCATTAGCAGGTCTGCTAGTCTGTAGATATGGACCAGGTTCCTGATCTAAGCTAGGAGCAAGGTAGCTCATTTCTCAGGGAGTGAACTGGTGGTGCTGTGTCTAACACAGATAGGAGCACACATGTGTGGCGTAAATCCCTCAAGTGCCCTCACTTGCTTTGTGGTGACTGGGGTTTTTTTTGCCAGGTCCTCAGATAAATTCTTGGATTGTCTCCAGGTTGTGGTGTTCTGCTCCCATGACTGAGGTTTAATTTTGTAAGGACTAATTTTTTCTTTAATGATAGG
The DNA here is from genome assembly GCA_013389985.1 of Dryoscopus gambensis. NCBI lineage: Eukaryota > Metazoa > Chordata > Aves > Passeriformes > Malaconotidae > Dryoscopus > Dryoscopus gambensis. The sequence continues at coordinate 5,436 of WEIT01038739.1, read as the reverse complement.
GCTAACTAGAGTTTCTCTCTAGAGCCACATGTTGTGCAATGTATCTCTCTTTACTCCAGTTTTTGTGGCTGAGTCTGAGTTTCACTGCCTTTAAAGGAATTTGTACTCTGTGAGAGTGCAGCATGTGGAGTGACTTAATAAAAATGTCAGCATAGAAACACCAAAAATAAACTCTGACAGAGTCTGACCTTTCTCCTGCATTACATTCAAGCTAATTTTAAAGGATGATACAAGATCCCTTATTCTTCAAGCTCACAAAATAATTAAATTTTCTTCCATTTACAGATGTGTATCTATGCCTTATCTATAAACGACATTAATTTATATAAATTAGTAGAATGGAGAGGCTTTCTGACACGTGCAAGTATGTTAATAGTTTCACTTAAGGAAGATACTCAGCAGAGGAATAAAAACACATGCAGCAAAAGGAGCATAACAGGTATGTGCTAGAAAAGCTGTGCCCTGCGCAAGCTCTGGAGACAACTGCTATTGCCCTGGGGCTATCGGCAAGCTCCTGTGTCTGAGAGAAGCTGGGGCGGGAAGGAGGGACACTCTTCAGATGTCTGGCTGAACATGGCATGTTTCATGTAATACATGATAAAGGACAGTCAGGATATGTTTTAAAGTTTATTACCGTGACTCAATTTAGGAAAGTTGTCTTAGTACCAAAACAGCACCCTTGTCTCGTCCACAATCATGCCCTGAGTGGTGGTGGGGAGAGGCAGCGTGCATGGTGGGGTGGTCCCTGTGGGTCTTTGGTGTACGTGCAGCCACACATGTTCTTTTGCCAATGACACATCTCCTCAAAACGGGAAAAAGCTGCATCTGTTCAAGCAGGAAGAGTTGTGCTGCCACAGGTTTAGTCCAGAAATGGCCTTCAGGAGCCTTATGTTTTTTCCCAAGGCACGTGGGTCAGTGGTGATTACTTATCTGGGCAGAGCAAGGCAGTGATTCAGGCTGCAGCAGTGCATGAGAACAGGCTTCCTGTCAGCAAACCCCAGCATGACCCTCAGCCCGCAGGGACAAGGAACCGGTAATCGGGGTGTGTTTCATGTGGACCGGCTATTGTGCGGCCCCATCCGGGGGCACGGTGTGCCAAGTGGGCTCTGGGATGCTGACCTGCTTGGCAACAGGTAGGCAGTGAGCCTGCCCATGGCCTGGATTTATTAATGCACTTAGGATTGCGGGTGATGGAAAAACTTAACAAAGGTCAGGGCTTTTACTCACAAAGGGAGAGGAAGAAGAGAAACCAAGGGGACTTGTTAAACTGCCAGAAGATAAATATTAAAACCATTCAGGAGCTAGTGCTGGAGCAGTCAGCCTGCCAGGCTGGAGCAGTCGGCCTGCCAGCTATTACAAGCAACGTGTGCTGCCATCTCCTGGCACGGTCCTGGTGGGCTGAACGGGCCGTGGGGTGCTGGGGCCCAGCTGCTCTGCTCACCATAAGCGCTGTGAGAGGCCAAGAGTGGGGCTGTGCTGTTGAGAGCAGCGGATCCCCAGGTGCTGGGTCCCCAGGTGCTGCCCAGGCTGCCCCACTGCCCCAACACCACGGTGCTTCCTTGCTGGTCCCAGTTAACGCTGCCAGCTTGTGTCTGCTGCTCGGCTGCATCCTAGAGATGAGTGCCCCAGGCAGCTGCAGCCGTACACGCCATTCTCTGAGGAGCTTTATTTGGGATTTTGGTGCCCAGAACCTGCTGTGTGACACTGTGCACTCAGGCTGTGCCAGCAGAAGCAGAGGACCAGCTGAGAGCTGCTGGAGCTGGGTAGGTGGTTCCTGCAGAACTCTCACTGAAACCTGTTGATGGCCCCTCACCCAGCTCAGGGTCTAGGATGGCTGTGTGACTTAGGAGTTATCAGAAAAGGAAAGCCAGGGTGATGCCTAATACACCAGTGCACAGTACATTTTCATTTCCAGGCGAGCCTGGAGTCAGATTACTCACTGCAAAAGTCATTCTGCATCTCCTGGTTGGGTCACTAGTACTCAGCCTCCTTGGCTGATCCAGGAATTTCCCAGCCATTGTGTAGGGAGTGGGAGGAGTATTTTGGCTTTGCTAGTTATTTCGTGCGGATGGAATCTGCTGGGAAGTCAGAAAGGCACTGGATTACTCTGCCATGAATAGCACAAATGACTGGAAAATACATGTAAGATGGTTTTGCAGAGAGTTTCAATATTACTGTGATTATCAGTGGTCAGAAGGAAGCAGAGATGCCCCAGCCGCACTGCAATTGCCTCGCCTGGAGCTGGGCAGGGCTGGCAGGGCTCCTGTGCACCTCTCTGAGGCCGTTGCGCTGTGTTGCTGCCCAGTGCCAATCCTGCTGAACAGACCGAGGCTACTTCTAAGGTAGAACGTGGTTAGGCACACCCCCTGCTCCTCTGCAGCTCTCTGCTGGTCCCCGCCACGGGGATGGGGAAGTGTGTCCAGCAACGTCGCTGCTGCTGGCATTCTGAGTGTGCACCGCCCAAGCACGTGTTTCCTGTCTGCCCTGGCAGCCGGGAGCAGCCTGTAAAAGATAAACTGCTGCCCCCTCTTCTGCATACGCTTTGTCCTGCAGTTCTGGAGCTCCACTGCACTAGTGCTTATCAGCTGTGAGCGCAGGGGAACAGGACACACAAAAATGCTACGCCTCTGTAGAAAGGTGAAGGGCCTTATGTGAAACAGGGGTTAGTGAATGACTGTGCAGTAAACCAACATTTTGGAAAAGGAGTCTTTGCATCTAACACTACCAAGCATTAACTCATGCGTGACATGACTGGGATGGCTTGTCTGTAGCAGTAATAATTTTTGGTGACATATAATGGAACTCCCCCTTCCCCACCTCACTGCCCCCTCAGTTTTACTGGGGTCTGTCTATTCAAATGAGGACTTCAGCCAGGAAGAGGAAGCAGTCTTTCCCCAGCTGCCCACCTTAAAGCCTTTTGTGAAGGTGACCAGCCTTTGAAGACCCAACTCTGCTTTTTTAGTACTGTGATGTTAAATTAGTACTTTTTAGTACTGAGGTAAAAGCTTGTGAGGGTACTCCACCCATGAGAAACAAAAGAACTAAACTCAGGTGGGACTGAGAGCAGTGTCAGACATAGCCAGGTCGGTGATGCCTTTCTTGGAAACGAGACCCTGTGGGTAGGCAGCACTGTTTCTGTTTCCAGGAGCAATTACAAAGGCAAGACTGAAGACCATTCACCTGCTGCTAAATGTGGCCACATGTGCTATTAGGCAGCCTTTTATCCAGGTATGTCATGGCCATGTGTGGTAGTTTATCAGTTTAGAAAAACTGCTGTGACTGGCACAGAGCAGTCATAGCATCACATAGTTGATAGAGAGGTTGCTAGACCAATTAAACAAGCTGGTAATGCCTCTGTGATGTACATATTTAAGAAAGAAGAGAAGGCGAGAAGCTCCTTTTCCTGCTTCCCCGCCGAGGAGTAGCGAGAGGGAGGGCCCCCCGCGCCTCCTCCCAGACCGGGCTGCCGGGGTCCCCTGGCACAGCAGCTGAGGCCGGGGCGCCAGGAGAAAGCCACCCCGGAGCTGCGAGCAGCCGTGCGGCTGGAAAGCCCCTCCAGCTGAGCCAGGACCACAGAGCCGAGATTCATCTGAGGCCGCCGGGGCCCGCCAGTGCCGGCGGGCCCTTCCATGCAGTCGGCGCGGCTCATGCCAAACCGAGCAAA
>WEIT01038731.1:6303-26103 GCA_013389985.1 Dryoscopus gambensis | reverse complement strand
CAACACTCTTCAGCCTAGCAAAAGGATTGGACTCTGCCTGGAAGCCGTTGACAAGAGCATCTTCACGTAACCTGAAACAGAAAAGGCATTAATTCACCCACCAACTTGTTTGGTGAAACCCTGCCCCAGCAAAAAACAGAGGCTGAGAAGAAAGAAAAAGTAATAGGAATTGGGTATTCATGTGAAGAGTCTCTTGAAAAATTAATCCAAGACCAAGGAGGTGTCCAAGGACTAGACATATCTGAGATAGGCTTAGGCAGCTCATAAAAAAATATGTGTCCTCAGCTCCCTATAAACTGAGTTGAGAGAGTCTGGCATGTACAGAGGGAAAATGAAAATGAATATGTGAATGGTCTGCCTGTGTCTGTCTCTTTGCACTGACGGAATCAGCCTTAAATGACTGGTCCTCTGCTTTCAATATCTCAACCTGGTGCATAAACCGGTGGATTAATTCAAGCCTGATACTAACTGCAATTTTGGGCAGTTAAAGTGGGGCTTTTTACATGAATAATTATGTAGAAATCTGATAAGTCATTGTCCATTAAAGAGAACTGAAACTCTCTTTTGTGTAGACATTCCAAAATAATTGTTTTAGAGTGTGATATTAGTCTTTTATATAAACTTTTCTGTTCTCACTTTAAAATTTCATTTCATCTACATAGTTTTTACCTTGATTTTCTCTTCTGAAACAGAACTGAAACATACAGTTCTTCAAAACTGAAAAATTGTAGTATTAAAGAATACTTTAAGTCCTACTTAAGAAATGAGAACTATTAACTATAAAATTACTTGATTTTGCTATGAACATTTTACTGAAAATGACAATGTGGAGAAAACTTCAATGGAAATGTACTAAGATCTGAGTTTGAATAAACATATTCTTCTTAGTATTAGATATGCCCTGATTAATTGCTGAATTATCTTCCCAGCTGCATAACTTCTGACAGCTTAATTAGAGACTACATTACAATTTCAGATCTTTTGATCTTGATCTCAGAGATTATTTGAAAAGGTTTGCCAGCTGATGAGCTGCTGAGAATCTGGTAAACCCAAAACTAAGACTGCTTAGACTGACAGAATGTTTATGTCTTTCCATTTAGAAGAGGCTCTCAACCTCATTTATAATGGTGCTAAAAACGTTAGGGCCAATAGGCAATGGAACTGGTCATAAAACTTTCCAACAGAAAACTTTCCAATGAAAAGATGGGAATACTCTGAAACCTCAGTCTTATTGGGAAACTAAAGGAAATAATTAAAGGTGTTAATATTGCTCCTTGTTCCATTGTAGAAGGCAATAAAAAAACGAGTTTGGACTGATTCCATTGCTGTCAAGACAGAAGCAGCATCTGGAAAAGCCTTGGGAGCTGCAATGGCACCAGCCATTTTCTCCTTCTGCTAGCAAATATCTAACAGGACATACCTTCCAGTTTTATACCAACAGACCAGGCCTACACACAGCCCTTGAGCAAGACTAATGCTTGACAGAAGATGGCTTTTCTCCTTAAGTCACTTTTCTTACACCTTCTGCTCACCTGGGACAACAGAGCTGTGCTTGAAATAATCTTCTCAGGATTCTCCTATACTACAATGTTAACTGTGCACTTTCTAGTCTTCCAGACAAAGTGGGGGATGAAATACTTCCCCGAAATTCTTTTTTTGCGCAAATAGCAAAATTGGCAGTTCTTAACCCATTCTATTCCGTTGTTACTAGGAAGAACATGTAATACAACTTTAAGCGCAGTAGAACTTTCAGTGATGAATTCAGTCTGCCAGATACATTGGTCTAGACTGTTTTTATGTATTCCATGTCCAGTCCTCCCATAAGTGTTCGGTCTCCATTTAGGTAGGGTTGGGCTTTTTTTAATCTGTAATACCCTTTTTTTTTGTGTCCCCACCAGTAACTGGGAGAAAAGTTGTTTCTCTGTAAAAAATGGTTTAGCTTTGAATTTTCACAGTTGCAACCAAAATACAGCAATATCCTGAGGTACCTTGTGTCAAAGTGCAGACTTGGTTTTGAGCCATTCAGGAGAGATTTAGCAGCAGAACAAGATGTTCTACCCCAGGGTAAAATAACATGGAGCAGGAAAACAGCACAGATGTGTGATGAGAGAGACTTCCTGTTCTGGAAAAATCTACCCGTTCTAGGCATATTGATTCAAACCAGACAGAAGCATTCATATCTCAAAGTTTCCCTTAGACAGTTATTCCTTTAGACAGTTATTCTCACAGAACTCCATGTCCATGATGGCTGGGTGGCCAGCTGCATCTGTACCACTGTCTCTGATTTGTTCCATTCTTTATTTAAAAGGAAGTAAATATGAACAAATCTTACTTTCCTTAGGTAAATATTAACACTTAAACCTGTCTCTCAGCCAACCAGATTAGTGGGTCATGAATATAAAGACAGCAGCACGTGGTGAGATAGAGCATCAACCCAAACAGTGGGAGGTTTTTGTGCTGCAATTCACTTTTTCAGTTTGTGAATATTAGGATTGTAAGTTCTTTTGGTCTTAAGTCCTGAAAACTATTTCTAGCACAGTACAACACACTTGTTATTTAGCCACTTCACCGTGGATTGCATTTAGCTGTGTTCTCACCTACCCTTTCAGTAAATTCTTGCAAAAACTGACTTACAGTGTAAGAAATACTTTTTAAAAGCAGGGCATTACAACTGGAAGAAAGGTTTTTCTAAAAAAGATTCGTGCATGAACAAAGGCCAAACAGCAGTATTTAATAGTAAGACTATGGAGAGAAAAAAGGAGATGCACTACAGAGCTGTAGTCTAAATGAAACACATTAAGAGGGATAGTAAACACTGATCTATGTAATGGACACCACAGATACACTGCCCATAAAACTAAGTAATAAGGAAATGCTCTGTGAATGGAAGAAAGTTTAAACACAAGGGATACTGTTAAAAATTTTATGTATCTCAGGGCTGATATACAGCATACAAGGGATATGCCTTCAAGAGCATAAAGGGTTTCCCCTGTGGTACATTATCTGGAAACCATTTGTAGAGTAGAAGCACATTATTCAAACCACCACAGGAGAACAGTTTTTTAAGGGTATGTATTTTCATACTTTCTAGAAGCAATAAAGGAACTGTCACTATGGGTGATTTTCAGTCCGTTTAATAGACATTGCTTAGAGAGGAAGGAGATCTTGTCATGGCATGCACTAAGGCAAGAATCCTGGAGAACTGAGAGGCTGGTATCATTCCTCAGAAGAGAGAGGCAATAGAAAACAACTGAAGGACTTCAGTGCTAACTGTCTCCTGTCTCCACTCAGAATGGCTACATAGAGCATCTTAGTCCATACTCAGCTCTCTGAAAATGTTGCACTTGAACTTAACAAAAGGAAACAGAATTTTCCAACCATAAGAACACTTCCAAAATCTGAATTGGTTTAAAATGTCTAGTGGTTGCCTTGCCACATTTTATTTATAAGTAAAGTGATGTGATAACAGTCCAACTTTTGTCCTATTTTTGTTTTCACATTCATTGTTCTACAAAATTCCTCAGACAGTGTAGGAACCAAAGGCTAAAATGAACTGTTCAGGAAGGCAGTTCAGATCTGTAGTACTTTCAGTAATTAAGAGGAGTGTAAGATGATGGCTTTGGAGACAAATTATATTTCCTGTCAACAACTGAAAAAAGATTGCAGAAGGCAAAATTCTTTTCTGGAAAAATGATATTAATGGTGTGTTGAAGGAGGAAAGCAACAGATTTTGCTATTATAAAGAAGAGGAAACCAAGGTAAAATAGAAACCAAATGACTCTGAGAACAATAAAACTGTATGTGTGGTAAATAACACCTAGATACAAAAATTGAAGCACAGATGCAGCGCAGAGTTAAGACAAGGGTCTGAACTGACTCATGGCAATAGATGGAAGTATGACGAAGTCTGTGAAGGGAACCGAGTTGTTGTTAGACTGCTTAAAGCAACTGACTGTGCAGGTCTAGGCAAGGGAAAGCTAAAAAATCACTGCAATCTCTTCCCTATATTGCCTCAAGTGTGCTGGAACCAGCAGCCTTTAGACATTCCACTTCTGCTTTGCTTTATGTTCCATAGCCCACCTATAAGGGAAAATTACTTTGGGCAGTGCTCCTCTTCTGCAGCTGCTCTGGGATTGTAACAAGGATCTGCTGGGCTCTGCTGTGCCACAAAGCTGCTCTGATTAGCTCACAGCTACCCTGATAATCTATAACACACTGCATTGCACTAAAAGGATGGACCTGTCATGAATCTTCTCCCCTTCCTTGAGCTCTACCAGTCCCACATGGAATTCTATGCAGGACTTCCCTCGTTCCCAGAGTTTCAGCTACAAAACAGACACAGGAAAGCAAGTGATTTTCTAACAACCATCATGAGCAAAGGAATAAGAATTGCTCTCCTAACACTTCACGCTATAGTTCATACTCACGTTCAAGGTCCCACTGCAAACGTCCAAATATGTTAGTGATGTGGCATCTTGCCCGAGGATGTCTCACTCCCTCCCTGTATACCATGGTGAACCAGCCAAGATGAGGGGAAACACTGCCACCAAAGGACGAAATTGAAACTTAAGAAGACTCAAGACAGCACCAGGCTCCTGAGCCGGCTGTGTGTTGTATATCCACAACCATCTATAAAAAGAAAAATAGAGCATAAGACCTGTCATGCTTTGTTGCCTACCAGCTGAGTGAACAGAGCTTGCCCTCTCCCAGTGTGGACAATTTGTGGGATGCACAAAGAAGGTGAAACAGCTTTTTATGCCTGGCTTCCTACAGGGAAGAGGCAGTTCATCCAAAAAGGTACCAGTCAAGCACCAAATATGTTGGTCAGTGAGCACCTCTGCTTCCTCAATGAACTATGATGCCACTGGGGACCACAAAAGCCAGTACCCATAGAATGGATAGTGAAACAAATTTTAGAATGAATTGGGTTGGAAGGGACCTTAAGGATCATCTAGTTCCAACTCCCCTTCCCTGGACAGGGACCCCTCCCACTACACCAGGTTGCCCCAAGCCCCATCCAGCCTGGCCTTGAACACTTCCAGGGACGGGTCAGCCACAAACTCTCTGGACAACCTGTTCCACTGCCTCATCACCCTCACAGTAAAAAAATTTCTCCCTAATATCTAGTCTGAACTTATTCTCTTTCAGTTTGAAGACATTTCCCCTTGTCTTGACACCATATCCTCTTGTAAATAGTATTAATCTTGTAAATAGTAGCGAACTCCAGCAGAAGGTAGGGAAAGACGTTAACTTTGGCTGACATGGCATTTCTTCATGTTGTGCTTGTGTCACTAAATTAACTGTCCTCTGATGGATGCATTACAGTAAATTACACCAAATAGAAAACATCCAGAAAGTTAATTAATCACTTTTCAGTGGGTAAATATTTAAGTGCTTACAGAAGCACTTTTCTTTTTCCAGAAGGATCTAGCAACTCTTTCCACAAGGTATTCAGTGGAGCTCAGGAATAATGCAAATGAAATATTTGGAGAGGTCTGTGCCTGAATTTTTAAATGCCTAATTTTACCAGAATATTTCTGACAGCAGAAAGAGTAAAGTTTAGTTTCTAGTGAAGACTCATGTCTCCAGTGGGCCTCCTCTCTGGAGTATTCTGTAAGTATCTTAAAACAGAAAAGAAAAGGTACTGCGGTTTTTCTATCCTGCAGGTTTTATGAGGCTCTTTCTTGAGTGCCTAAGCCCATAATTTCATGAAAGCTGTCAAATACAACATTCTTACATCATTTATTCTGTCAATTTTGATTGAAACATGATGGTTTGAAAGTGGTTTTGGAGCACATAGATGTCAATTCCCACAGTGACATCACTTCATGATTGTATTTACCATGATTTTTAAGTCAGACAAAAATCTGTTCTACAGGTACTGAGACACAGATTTTCAGAGGTACACAGACAATACTCTTAGAGCTTGCAAGTGATTTAATTGGCTGCATCTGAATTTTAGTGCTCTGAATAAAGTAAACATTTTGTTAAATAATTTCTGTTGTATTTAAGAGGATTTTCTACTTCAGTAATAGAGAGGATCCATGTAGACGAGAAGCCCAGACAATACTGAAACAAAGCGGAACTCAAGCTTAATTGTCACTTACTTAATACTCACAAACCCCGGTGCTGAGAGCCACAGTCCCACAGACTTTCAGCAAGGCTTGGTTTCCAGATTTTGGAGTTTCTGGCTCAAGATTAAACTAAAATTCAGCTTTAAGTTTCTTTCTGAGTCAGCTCGCATATGGAAGCAGTATTTCACTTGCATCATTTTAGGAGTGGGAATTAGACATCCTCTCTTTGTGTCACCTGTCTATGCTAAACAGCAATTTCAAGAGTAACAATGTGAGATGTTTCTTCATGACTTGAACACAAGAGATTTTCCAGAGGCTTTTAGGAGAGAGGTGGGAAGAAAAACTCTCGACTAGCTCTTCATCTGACATAAGATGATGGAAATGTGGTGAAAATACGTAATCTTGTGGATTTACATGAGCCTCTGGGCTTTACGTTAATGAAGAAGTGCCATTAAGCAGTTACATGTGCTTTCACCTGTATGAGCATTATTGCAGATGAAGTCAGGAAAGCTCATCTCTAAAAGCCAGAGTGGATGGCAAATCAAGTTAAGTGAAGGCTAGGATCATCAGACATGCAGGAGAATGACAGCACAAACATGAGTGATTTAATGGGAGGGAATACACTTAATTCAAAGTGACAGTGAGACAGGAAACCAAGCCAGGGGGCTGAATACAGAGACATATGGACAAAAAGACCAAGGGAACAAAATTATGCTGGCCAGATCAGATTACCTGAAAGATGAATAAGTTTAGACACTTACAGCTTTCCAAAGACAAGTTGTCAGTGTCTTGAGACCTCAAATGCTATCAGCTCATTACTTGGGGTAGAGACACACTGTAACATTATGGAGCAGCTCAGGATGCAGAGGTGACCAGGTAGCACTAGGAATGATTTCAGCAGTGAACCAGCTGATTTACAGACAATACCTTCTGTGAGATTTTCCAATATCTTCTTTTTAATCCATGAATAGTTTAATATTTTTCTGCTCCTGTAATTCATCAGAAAGAAAGGGATTCCTGCAGGTTAGCTGTAACAGGATAAAGTCAAGTCTAGCCCTGGCCTGAAATGCATCCCATTTGTCTAAAAAAATCTGACAGCATGAGGTGCCTCAGAGGCACAGAGAGGTGAAACTACTTGCCTAAGTCTCTTCCAGTATTTCAGGAAAGAGTCTAATGCATTAAATATGTCTAAACAATCTAATTTCAGATTCATCCCCACAGGCAACCAAGAGTATTCTTCAAGCATATGTGGCATAGTAAGATGCATGTCTTTACTACCACCACTCCTCCCATGTGGCTACACTTATCCCAGGAAAAGGAAGCAGGCAGGATGGAATCATCTCCATACAGATTCAGAATTCAGGCTCTTTGAAGGCTACAGTGCCTTTGGATTCATTCGGTCTCAGGGGAGGAAAGAATTTCTGTTTATTGGGAATTGGAGGTCTCACACTGATGTGCTGCCTTGGCTTTCTAACAGCAAGCTAACTGAAAGCAAAGAGAGAAAATGGAGCAATAATACTCTGAAACAAACTTCAAATGTGACGCTCATCAAATCCACTTGCTCCTAGGTTTAATAGTTCAGCAAGATTAATCCAGTAAGGGGTAAGACCATGCATCTAAATGAACAAGGACCATGCTTGATTCTTATGCCCTTGAATACCCTTAGGCACAAAATGACTATTCCTTGTGATCCCTCATGACTCTTGAGACATCTGGGGGGAAGGCAGACAGAAACAGAGCAAACCGGTGGCAAAATTCAACACTGTGCCCAAGGGCATTCAGCATGGGAATTCAAGGCACTTCAGTGTCCAGAACCACCTTTCTCCACTGATTTCTGTGCATGCTGTGAAGATGGTTCCAGTCCTTCCTCGGTAGACTGAGGATTCTCCACCTCCAAAAGCTTTGAGACAAAAAGGGTGCCCCATATAGAAAATCATCACAGTGGGGGAAATGAATGTTTCCTCATCACACATTAACATTTGCCTAAAAAACCCCAAAGCTAGTATAGAAATATAAAAGGTAGAGAAACATAAGTCTGCTAGGTAGAAGTATGCTATGGAAGCATACTCTGGAAGCATGGAAGCATACTAGGTGTTATTACTTACCTCATTGAAAGTGTGGGATTGACAGTCCAGACCTTCATCAAGAAATGGCAATTGAGTCAAAACCAGAATGTGAGACCAGTGAATGTTTATGAAGAGAAAATTTTCATTTCTTTCTTTCAGCTGACATTTCATCCATGACTTGATTGTGTTGGGCAATCGGAGCAGTCTTGATAACAAGCAGAAAACCTCATGTAACAGAATGCTTTATATTTTATCAGAACAGACTTAGTATGAGAGGAGATAGTTTTCCCAAAGTTTTTCCCATAACTGTCTCAGTGTAGCTTCTTTTCTTTTCACATACACATGCACTTTCCATTCATTATCTTCATTTACTATGGCAAGGAGGGCTGACCTCATGTGCTTTTGATACCTTGAGAAAAGCAGAAAAAACTGCAGCACTCTCATACCCCTCCCCACATATCCTCCAAAATCCTTGAACAAAATTAAACTATAATAAGTAGGCTGCAGGGCTCTCTGGCTTACAGCACCAAAGTTTCTGGATAAACCAAGTATCTTTTGCTAGGCAAAGTTGAACCCTGTTTTAAATTAATATTTCAGCTTTAACTGCAGGCAGGAACTTGCTCCTTGGATTGGTTATAGACATACAAAAGAGTTACTATTTGTCTAGAGATGAGGGAAACAGGAGATTCTTCTTATGGGCTGAACAACTTCATCTGAGGGGCAATGGGGAATTTATTAAGGTCATTTCTCAAAGCCCCCCAAAAATGAGGGCCCCTACAATTTAGATGCTATGGGGGATAAAGTAAAAATAGTTCTGATCTTGAATGCAAAGAAAGCTATTAAAAGCACAGTTAATATCCTTAGGGTATCTGCAAGTTTTCCAACTGGCCTTAAAAGAAAGGTATGATATGCCCTGTACTTGCAAGATTCAAAGACCATTCAAAAGAAATAAGTCAAAAAGCAGTACTAGTAAGAAATATATTCTGGAGTATCAGTTCTTCATAAAAGCATTTAAATCAAGGTTGAAGAGTCCTAGACACAAGTACCAGGCATTTGGGCAGAGAACTGACAAAAGAAATATCCCAAATGTTTGAAAGGAGATGAATACAAGCAGAATGGTAGCAACAGACTTTAGCTGAGCATTCAGAAAAATAATCTGCTTTTTTACTAGATGCCACACAGGCAGTGAAAACATAGGAAAACACTGCCATCCTGGGATGAAACTGAAATGCCCTCATATTTCCCAAAACCACAAAGGGTCTTGGAGCCATTTGTAAGGACTGTGTTGGCACATACAGCATAATCCCAGGTTAAATGGCAACATATAGGTGAAGGAGGATATGATGTGTTTAAGAGAAGCAGTTTTGCTGCCTCGTATCAGAGCAAATATTTTCATTTTTAGAAGACCAGTATAGAAGTAGGACTGAAGACCCGAAGTTGCTTCTATTGTTTTCTTCTAGTTTATCCTGGCCATAACAATTCTGGTGGAAAATTGCGGAAGATAAACACTTCTAGGATGGAAAGGGGTGGGGTGAGGGGTGGAGTGGGGAGGTAGGGTTAGTTTCCTAAAGTTTACTCCAATTTAGGACATAAGCCAGTCCTGATAGAAAAAAGCAGACAGACCCTAAATGATCTGAATCTACTGCCAACTCAGTTAGCGGATAAGTAATTAGATCTTGAACTTGAGTCTCTGCCACTACTTAAATAGAGCATTTTCTCTAAAAACATTGCTATAATCTGCGTTCAGGGTTTGATTTCTTTTTCTGCACATACAGAATGAGAATATAGTTGTCAGAGTTTAAGTCCTTATCCTAATAATAGCATTGAAATACAGAAGTAAGAAAACAGAGAAAAGCTTATCTTAGCAAACTCATAATTTTTGAAGTATTTGAAGTCTAAATTAGCTTCACTCTATTGATTAAAAATATTGCTTACAGTGATTTGCCAAAAAAATTTTGTTCTGAAATTTAAATTAGGCTAAGTATTTTGTAGCAGATTGCCATAATAATTTTCTAAAGTAATAAAATCAGTTAGCAGAATTAATGATACATAAAATTCGTTTTATGGTTTTACTTACATTACCTTGTTTCCCTCTCTCATCTGTTTTCAAACCAAGTTTCATCACTTTATAATGTGCTTTTACACCATGCAGTGACCCTTCTTGCAGCTGAAAGGACAACACCACTCAGTACAATCCTTTTAAAATTGCCTTGTTGATCACTCAGAGCAAAATCAGAAGGAAGTGCAGAAAAGACATGAGGACAGCTTGGTAGCTGTTGTGACACCTGAGACAGTGAAAGCGTGGCAGATGTCAAATCAAGCAAGGGCTTTTAATGCCATAAAAATAATGAAGTGCAGAGTTAAGTCTTCAGTTTTGCAGTGCTTTTAAACAGAGTGAACAAAAGAGATGTTACTCTTAAGATACCAATGACTGCCTATCTAGCACAAGAACCACGGTCCATGTGATGCTGCAAGTTTTTCTTCAGCAAGACACAGTTGTTGCTCTTCTAGATGTGGAGAGCTTTCTCCTTTCTAGAGAGCCCATTCAGGGAAAAAGTTCTTTGTTAATTGGAAATCTCACTCAAATATTGAGAAAGAAATGCTACAAAAGTAATCTTGCATCTACAAAGTGAAACATGAGAGCAGAGTAGTTCATGAATAAAGCTACCACTGAACAGAAATTTTACAGATGCTTTCAACCCATTTTAGCTGGTAAAAGGGAGCAGGTGGTTCACAGACTGATTCAGTGAGATTATGCTGACCTGAAATTAAACACCATTATCATTAGAGAGCTGCTAATATGAAATATTGCAATAATCCCACCCCCTATCTTAAAAAGACATCTTTTTGCCATTGCCTGCTGCATTTACTAATACAGGGTAACCTAGTAGCTGTCTTTGGAGATCTCTGCTTGTTCCACCAAGGAACAAGGCAAACTAGGACACCTGACATGCTATCGTAGTTGCCTCAGTGGCAAAGGCACAATCCCATAGTTCCTATGCAGAGTCAGGCACAGTTACAGGCAGTAACGTTCTGAAAAATACAAGGTGAAAAAGCTGCTCTGAAAACAACTTAGAAATAATAGGGAGCAAGCCATGCTCAGTGGAGAGCAAGAGCAGGCATAGAGCCACCTACAACAAAGTTCAGACCAGGCTTAGAGTCCAGGAATTGTACTTATACAGAGATCACAGGTCTGGGGGAAGAGAGTGTGTCTGGAAGTCCCAAGTGAGGCTCTTCAGACAGTTAGGACTCAAAACCTAACGTGATCCTTTTAAGACAGAATCAGAGTCAGCCCAAAACAGTTGGAGTTGGAGGGGATCTCTGGACATCACCTGGTCCAACTCCCCTGCTAAAGCCAGTTCACCCAGAGAAGGCAAACACAAACACAGGCAGGTTTTGGATATCTCCAGAGAAGGAGACTCCACAACCTCTCTGGATGACCTGAGTGCTCGGCAACCCTTGACACTTGCTCTTTATTCTTTGTGTGCAAGGGTTGAGGTAGAGCTTGTGGGCTGGGAAGCCTAAGGTCTCTTCCCCACTAAGGAATAACAAAAAGCTACTCTATTCGGGATCTCTCAGCTGTGTAACCAGTTGCTCAAAACAGGAAAAGGCTCTACCCGAACCCCAGATGCTGAGGAGGGAATTGCATAACTTTGAGAAATACGTCTGAGAGAAGGAGCAACGACGTGACAAAGCAGGAACACATTTCAGGAGGATGCCTAATAGGAAGCTTATGGTTGTGGACAAAGGAGTTATTTTCCAGTACTTGACTTCTTCCATCCACAAGGGAACAGAAGCACAATACTACATTTGAAACACAACTTGCTTTCTGCTGCTAACAAATAAAGAGGTAAAGAGCCAAACTTTGTCTCATGATCTGGGTGAAATAAGTTTGCTGCACTTAACACCCGCAATTCTTTAGTTGATAGGTAGTCTGATGTCTATGTTCTTGCAGACCTGGCTTCAGGTGTTTTAAGTTCTGAGCTCACATTGTCCAGAAAATAGGAATCTTAGAAATCTCTTAAACTGGACACCCAGCATCACCCTAAAAAACGGTTTCAGTTAAGATTTTCCATGCTGCAGACTTGAGAAAACCAAACCCAAGGAGCTTTGATTTCTTGATCGTTATCTCATAGATGTATTGCTTCCCATAGAAAAAGTAAGTGTAAGAAGAGCATGTAAATGTCTAATCTCTCAGAGGAAGTAATAGTGTAGGTCAAGAGCAGACAGGCCCTTTGCAGCCAGAAAATTCAGCTGGTTTATACTGAAGGTCAAGTTAATTCCAAGGCTGGATTTCAAATGCACCTTAAGAAAATTATTTTTTTAATACTGTGAAGTAATAATTAAAAAATCTTTACACAAGCACCAGTAATTACCATTGCCATGTATCATTTTGTAAAATCAGATGACACATTACTGTAGGTAGTTAAAACTTTTAGCTATAAAAAGGTCACAGTGAATCTCGGCTTCATACACATGGAAGTATATTTTAAAGGATAATCTTCACATTTCTTACATTTTGCAGATGTTGTAGACGACTGTCTCTGAACTATTTTTAGCTCGTAGGTGGTAGATTCCTTCCAGTATGTTCCATATTCAAGCATGGGAACTAAAATCACTTAAGTAAAATAAACTGCCGTTCATCCATTCCGGATCAGTAGGACTGAGAGCATGTAACCAGGGCAATGGACACAAATACAACAGCAATTAAAGGGTGGGATTCTTATCCACCTGAATTCCCTACACCTATCCACCAATATAAGCACTTTAAAAAGGTTTTCTAACAGAAGAACTAACCTAAATTCTTTGGCAGGTTTGACACATTTTGTTTAGGGTTCAGAACAAGATAAGACTGATGTCGTTTGTTAGATAAGATGGGACGCTGATATTTTGATAGAATCACTTCTGCATAGCAACTATATATGACTACGGGGATACAGCCTTAAGGAGGGGAGACACCTGTTAAATCATACTCTGAAGATCTGGGATAAGAAAAAAAATTTTTTTTTTCTTTAAGAGAGGGTTAAGGAATTGGTCTGGGTGAGATGATAAACAGATAGAGGATCTATAATTCTGGCTACTTGCCTTGGGCAAGTGTTGCAGTGGGGTTCTGCAACCTTCCTGGGGACAGCTTCGCCCACAGAAGAGATTAGGAAAGGCTTATTTGGCGGATATTTCAGCAGATCTTTATTAGCAGCCACACGGTGAGGAATCAGCACACAGACCGAGCAATCATCCCAGCACCCAGAGTACCCTGGGCCCGGGGAACATCCTGGGACCAACCGCAGCCCACAGTCGGGGTACCTGTGACCGGGGCAGATGCAGAGGCAGGGGAAACCCAGTGCCCAGACCACGCATCCACCCCAGGGCCCCCGTTCCCAGGGGAATGGTGGGGAGGCCCCTCAACAGGCAAGCAGGGATTTACATGTGGACTTTAAATGATCTCACAAAGGGCTCATTGAGTTTGGCTGGAGTTAAGGTACAGTAGCTCAAAGCCTGCCCATATTTCTGATCTGGTTCTGGTTCCAATCAGAACATTTTTGAACACTTCCAACTCTTTAAGCCCTTAATGTGCTCACATTTTGGTCTAATGCAGAGCAGAAAAATATCGTACATCATGCTGGAAAAAGCACACATATTGCATGTGTATTTGTATTCATTTTTCAAACTATTTATATTTCCTTTCATCCTGTGAGAGCCTAATGGTTTCACGATGAATACTTGTCCATTCATATGTAGATGTAGGATGCAGATAAAATATGACTGAAATTTCCACAAAGAAGAGATTGTATTTTATGCTGTGACATTTCTATTCTTTTCCTCCCGGAATGTTAGATGCTTTTTAACCATAGAATAGATAAATTTAATATGGAAGCTTTTGTTTCAGAGGGGAAAGGTGGCTGGTTTTCTAAAGTAATGGGAAAATATTACAATAACAAAGAAAACAAATAAGAATACTTAGCATTTATAAGCTGGCTTTCCTCCAAGTGTCGCAAAAGCATATTACGAACAGGATTTAATCTCTACCCTAAAAAAAAGGGTACTTTTTTCCTCTAAAAGCCAAATTCTGGAAGTAAATATGAAAGAGGTGGAAGGGCACAGCAATGACCCAAGTTGTATACTTACAAAATGTCTTTCTGCTTTCTGTGTACATCACCAAAAATATCTAGTTGATAACACTTGTCTGGAAATTAAAGTTGGTATATTTCCCGACTTGCTTGTAGTTATATGCCCTTATTATTAATAGATATGAAACTGTAATATGCCTAATTACAGCTTCATTACTGAGACAAAATGTATTTTATCCTATTGTCTTCCTGAACATTTAGTATTTTATGGGTTAGCTACTAGATTATTCCCACTTGGCAAAGGGTTCAATTACAATAGAGCTAATGAATGATGGTGCAAATCTACCTATTATAACACTGACGAGGGAGTTCCATGCTAGAGAGCAGAACTTCAATTGATCTGGTTTATTAGGGCAATAGTTCTCCGCAGGTTTGATGAGATAAAGTTCCATTAGAAGAAGCTTTACTTAATTTTAAGGAACCAGGTAATGAATTTCTAATCCATCACACAGACGGTTTGTTACTGGCAATATGGTGGGGTAATTATTGACATCCTATTCTGTTGCTGACCTATGAAATGCTGCAGAAGGAGCTGTGCATGCCTAGAAATCCTGGAGAACTTTAAATTGTGTTTATATGCATCATTCTAGATGGCCAGAAAGTAAGAATGCTGGTAGAACAAGTCTAGTAAATGGCTGACATCAGTAGATATTGATGTCATGTGGTTGGGAAAGGATATGACATTTAAGTCTTGTACATCCCCAAGAAAAGAAAGTGAAAAGGACTAGACACACTGAAAATCAGCCTCGAGAACTGCACTCATCTGTCCAGAAAGACATATTTTCTGAGTACCCACTGCAAAAAGTCTTTGCTTCCAATTACTGAATATTCACTAGGAAGTGCTTGGGGGTCACCAATAATAAAGCCAGAATTATCCATAAAAACTGTTTACTGAATCATGCTTAATACCAAATACAGCTAGGAGAACTCCAGCTTGGTTGTTGATAATATACTTACCAGAATAAAGTTAGATTTTTGGTGACAATGAATTGCTCGATTCATTCCAGTAATTAAGTTGTAGTTCTCAGTCCAGCTAGGTCAGGATGGACTGTCCATGAAGTCAAACTAAAAATTCAAAGAGAAATAAGAGCAACGAGTATATAAATGTTATGAAAAATCATGGGAAATGGGTGGGTTTTTATCCAAAAAGCCCACTACCAAAACTGAAATTTGCATGTGAGCAAAAAGAGCTATGTTACATATCCTTACAGAGTAGGAAGGAGTTGGTTTTTTGTTTTTTGTTTGGTTTTTTTTTGTTCTGTTTTGGTTTGGGTTTTTTTTGCTTAGATCTGCACACCCTTTCCCACAGCAGTCCTGCTTCCTGGTAAAAATTCACAGCTTCCAACAACACCCAAATCCAAAGAGAGCTGGACTTGGTTTGGATCACCCCAAAGACCACACAAATCAGAAGGAACATTTTGAGGAGAGGGTCATAGTTTGAAATTCAACTCACTAAACACTTCCCACCAATCTGTCCTGGAGTAAGAAGGAAGATCAGTTTAACCCAGCTGTTGGAAAAAGTATCAAACCCCCTGCATCTACCAGCCAGTGGCAACACCACAATGGATGAGAGGCTGAGAACTTTGAGTCCTGTTTTGAGATATGAAAGCCTGAGGATTTATACCCTGGTCTATTATCTACTGACCTAACAACTCAGGAGCATCTGGAGGAACACAAACTGTCCTTATGCTTTGGGTGTGAAACCTGAACTCAATCCCTTTTCAAATGGGCTGCTAATATCCCAAGTCCGTGTCAATTGGGGTGAGGTGTGACAGAGCCAAAGCTTTAATAAATGTACACTGGTCTTACACCTAAGCTTACAAAGCCCAAGATTTCTGAGACACCCTTTCACATCATGGAAGAGGAATATTGACCCAAGATAGTAGTAAGACTCTTACAGCTTCTTCTGTTTCCTTTTAATCCCAAGAAGAGATGTAAATGCTAAAGTCTTCTGTGTCCAGTTTTTAAGTTCATTTGCCTAACAACTCATGCTTACATGAAATGCATGTTAGATGCCCTGAGGAATTTTCTGACCTACTTACTAAAAGCAGTGCTGAGTATTTGATTTCCATAAATTAAACTAGACAAGTTCTCAGGTTTAATGTTGTTTGTTTTGTTTTACAGATAAATAGACAAGGCAGAAAGTAGACTATAATGACAACCTTTGGTTTCCTTTTATTTTTTTAAAGGCATGACCATTCACAAATGGTCAGCAACATAAAGTCCTGCTTCCACAAATGTTTAGGCAGCCCAAGTCCCTTGGGCAACCATATTGACAAGAGATGTGTGCATGGTTCTCCTGTATCACAGTCTCTCTGTCAGGATATATTTGTAAGAGTTGGCAGCAGTGACAGGAATAGCCATTGAACACTGTCCAAAAGTCTGCGATGCTGCCTCAAAAACTAGAATTCTGAGGAGTCAGAGTCCCTTTTCTTTACCTCTTTCATGTTCCTTTCTAGAAATCAATTTTAGTTACACCATAAAATTATTTTGAACCAACGCTAAGTCAAAGGTCTTGGCAGAATGAGGCCATGTTCCACTCTCAAAACAATGTAAAAGTACTCTAGTTTCATTCTATTTAATTGTTATAAATAATCAAATAAGCAAAAAAAATCCCTGAGCAGTATATGCTGCTAGTTACAGAAGTGGGAATTTACATGAAAACCAAGTCACAGAGAGCAAATCTTCTTTGATGCTTTTCTGCAGTGACTTTAGTGGAATGATGCTGAAGACCTTGTTCAACCATCTAACAGACTTTGAACTTCTTTTTAAACTATTTTTTTAGGAGACCTACATCATATGTTGAATTAATTATCAGGCTTGTGATAAATAAATCAAGTCCAAAATTCACAAACTCTCCCCCCTCATACAACAAGCTAGAACTTACTTTAATTATGCCCCATTACTTGGCAAGAAATCAAATGAATAAACAATAACTCTAGGCCATGCAGAGACATTTTTCCCATAAATTACTTTTTTTGAAATGTGGTGGCATTTGTTTAAGAACTTGCTTCAGACCCTGCACACAAAAATTTCTGCCTAGATCTGTCCAGATTAGTTTAGTAATCCAAGGAATGAAATAAGCATCTTAAATTAGCTAGGTAATATATTTATGTCTGAAGTTACAGTGTCATCTGTTATTTAAGCAATAATACTCTGATTATATAAAAACATAGTATATTAATATATAATACTGTATTATATATTAATAATGCAATATAGACTATAATAATTACTAATAAAAATATATATAAAATTTAGTAGGCATAAAGAGGGTAATGAGTGCCTCCGAAAACATAGTATAATTTAGAATCAATTTAAAAAGTGACATGCACTGTTGTCCAGTTTGCTTCAGATGGTAGAGGGGAAATGACATGTCTGTAAGCCAGCCTCCATCAGGCACAACATTTTTTTCCTCAGGACTATCATTCATGCTTCAAAAAGTTATGTTATTATTAACTTAATAATAGTGTTAATTATTAACTTAATTACCATAAAATCTTAAACAAAGGATTTGAAAATCTGTTTCTTCCAGGCTTTAACTCCTTTGAACTGTTTTTAAACCCTTTGGGGTTTTTGTCAGCTGTTTATTCAGATTCATCTTTAGACTTCAATACCTATGACCAGCTCCTTTTAGGCATTTCATACATAGAGGGTGTAATATTTAATACCACATTAACTTATTTAAAGGTAGAATTATTGCATAAAACAATATTAATGTAAGTTACACTTAGAAAAATACGTATTAATCACAATATACAGTTTAATCACAATATCTTTGTGATTCCCACTGCCCATCTTTATGATGGTGTGCGTATGTCTGTTGAAGCCATTGCTCTCTTCCAAAATTTTTTTTGGTCTGATTTTATACTCGGTGCTGTGTGGACCACAAATTGACTCCCTGCTTGTGGCCTGGCTAAGTCAGGGCAGTCACATTCTTTTAGTGAACTGAGTTTCACAGGCACATCTCCCTTGGCTCTTCTGAAGCTTCTTCCACCAGTCGCAGCCAGGAACAACAGAACATTGTTTTCAGTGTTTGGATGAAACTCCAAGTGCCATTAAATACAGGAGTGCAGGAACGGGACCTGAGAAGATTCAAACGTTCAACAAATGTTCAAACATTCCAAAAAATGTTCATCCAAATTTTGGAAAAAGCGCAAAATTACAGTAAGGCAAGAGCCTTACTGAGGTATGGTGAAATGGTGAAAGACATCACAGAAAGCAATATCAGACACAGTAACAAAGAAATAAATAGCTAAAATAATTTAAAATGCACTCTTACACTCTAGGAGAATATTAATTTTAATTATTGCTTCCAAAATAGCCCTTATGTGCAAGGTTTGAGCTGTAAGCCAAGTGGATTTGAGGAAAGTCAATAAGAAATACAGTTTCTTTTAGCAGTTGAATGTTTCAAAGAGCAAGCTTTCTGTCTTTTCCTGTTTGAAGTCTCTGCTTAGAAAGGGTGTGCTCATTTCTGAAATGCCAGTGATCTCCCTTGCTCTCTTTAAGACTTGGTAGATCTCAAGGATGCTCCCTCCACACATGGTAGAACTGTTCAACTCTACACACTGAGCTGAGCTTTGAAGGAGTGAAACAGGCTTTAAATCACCTCCTTCTGAAGCAAGAGATGTGTTTATTTCTTCGTTATGCTCTTTCGGAGTTGCTTTAAGCTGTGCATTCAGCAGAAAGATTGCTTTATGGTGGGTAATTTAATTTTTAGCTGGATCTGTCCAATCCACCACTGAATCTATCCAATCCAAAACATTCATAATTCCATTTCAAGAGAGATTTTGCATTTTTAAATATACTTCAAAATCAAATGCTTCATTAGAGATAGTGTACTTTTCACACCTCTTTTGACACTGCAACACAGCATTTCCTGAGGGACTGGAAGTTTTTGAGGAAGGGCACAGTGGGCAAGGGCATCATATATGTATTAAAATAGAAGAAATCTCAAGTGAGTTGTTTCATTTGCATGGTTATGAAAAAGCAGTGGTTATCCTGGACATTTATGAACAGAAAAACCAACCAACAAACAACACACCAAATATTTAAATAAATTTTCAGAGTTCTGTTTCCCTGGATGATAGCCAGCAAGCCCTCTGCAGAGATCAGCTCCCTGTTATGTAGAGTCAAGGACAAATGTTGCTTGATACTGAGCATTTCTGAAATAGTGGGTATTAATTTAATATGGTTTTTGAAAGGATAAGGAGTCTTTTGTGAAAAGGTCTCATGATCCAGTCTTCCTTAACAATGTATTCCTCACTGGTACCCTGATGACTTTTATTAGGCAGATCCTGTTTCATCAATGAAAAAAATCCAAATATTTTCAAATGATTTTATGTTTTAGAGAGTATATACTGGCATCTGCTGCTGAATCGTGAAGAGGGACCATTTGATACTAATTGATTGGCAAGTTTTTATGGGGTTCTGTGGTTACAGAATTCCTGAAGCAATTACCCTAGGTGACATGGAAGTGCCTCAAAATGCCACAAGCACGGATCACTGTTTTCTGCTTTCTCTTCTGGAAAG
>WEIT01038728.1:0-12613 GCA_013389985.1 Dryoscopus gambensis | reverse complement strand
TAGTTCCTGCAGGACTGACCCCACGGGAGTTGCAGCACTTCCTGAGGGACTGACCCCATGGAGGGACCCACACTGGAGCAGTTCCTGAACGACTGAGCCCATGGATAAATGGAGCAGTTCCTGAGGGACTGACCCCATGGGAAAAGGGAGCAGTTCCTGAGGGACTGACCCCATGGGAAGGGATCCACACTGGGGCAGTTCCTGAGGGACTGACCCCATGGAAAGGGACCCACACTGGGGCAGTTCCTGAGGGACTGACCCCATGGAGGGACCCGCACTGGGGCAGTTCCTGAGGGACTGACCCCATGGGAAAGGGACCCACACTGGGGCAGTTCCTGAGGGACTGACCCCATGCATAAAGGGAGCAGTTCCTGAGGGACTGACCCCATGGAAAGGGATCCACACTGGGGCAGTTCCTGAGGGACTGACCCCATGCATAAAGGGAGCAGTTCCTGAGGGACTGACCCCATGGAAAGGGATCCACACTGGGGCAGTTCCTGAGGGACTGACCCCATGCATAAAGGGAGCAGTTCCTGAGGGACTGACCCCATGGAAAGGGATCCACACTGGGGCAGTTCCTGAGGGACTGACCCCATGCATAAAGGGAGCAGTTCCTGAGGGACTGACCCCATGGAAAGGGATCCACACTGGGGCAGTTCCTGAGGGACTGACCCCATGCATAAAGGGAGCAGTTCCTGAGGGACTGACCCCATGGAAAGGGATCCACACTGGGGCAGTTCCTGAGGGACTGACCCCATGCATAAAGGGAGCAGTTCCTGAGGGACTGACCCCATGGAAAGGGATCCACACTGGGGCAGTTCCTGAGGGACTGACCCCATGCATAAAGGGAGCAGTTCCTGAGGGACTGACCCCATGGAAAGGGATCCACACTGGGGCAGTTCCTGAGGGACTGACCCCATGCATAAAGGGAGCAGTTCCTGAGGGACTGACCCCATGGAAAGGGATCCACACTGGGGCAGTTCCTGAGGGACTGACCCCATGGATAAAAGGATCCACACTGGAGCAGTTCCTGAAGGACTGACCCCATGGATAAAAGGAGCCGTTCCTGAGGGACTGACCCCATGGAAAGGGACCCACACTGACCATAAACCCCATTCCCACCTCCCTGTGCCACTGGTGGGGAGAAGGGAGAGATTTGGGAATAAATTTAAGCCCAAGAAGGAGGGAGGGATGGGGAAAGGGCGTTTTTAAGCTTTTATTTGCCTTTTTTACCCTACTCTGCTTTTGACTGGCGATAAATTCAATTAATTTCCCCAAGTCTGTCTTTTTCTGACGGTGCTGAGCGACCTCTCCTCATCTTTATCCTGATCCATGAGTTTTTTGTTGGATTTTCTCTCCCCTGCCCAGCTGAGGAGGAGCTTTGTGGCCAAACCATCCCATTTTGATGTTTTTTGCTGCTGCCACTGTGCTGCCACTCAGGGAACTGCCCCCAGCGACTCCGCTGAGTTTATCTCAGCATTTCTCACACAGGACAAAAGCTGTAAACTCAACTGCGAAGCTTTCTGAGCTGCAGCTGAGTCATCTGTGGCCTGCACCTCATTTAAATATCATGCTCGGGGTGCCCCTTTTGTCACTGAACTTGTGACAAAGCTCAGGCCTGGCGCTGAATGAATAACTGAAAAAAACCTCACAGATTTTCTCCTGAATTGAACACTAATTTCAGTCTGACTGAGTTCGTGACTTGTTGGGGTTTTTTTTTTGTTCCTTTTTTGGTAACACTTGGAAACTTCAGTTGATGCCTTTGCACCTGGGCACGGTCAGTTTGTCACCCGCTCATGGAGCTTTATTCCTGTTTCCTGGCTGGATTAATTCTGGAACAAATCAAAACTGCACACACAGAGATCCAAACTGTCCCCGTGAGTGGTTTAAGGGATATCCCAAATATGAGGCTGGGCACTGGCTCTGCTTCCCCTTATTTTGAGTGACCATCAGTGCCAGCTGTTGAAAAATCAGAATATTTCTGTGAAAAGTGAGGAGGAACTTTCAAACCAGGGAGAAAATTCCCCTGAATTTCTCCTGGGATTAATCCCTGTGATGTGGCATTAAAAGAATAACAGAGCTCAGAGCCTCTCAAAGACAGGTGAGGTAGAAGAAGTAAAACCCACCTGCTCCAGCAGCGTTGGGATAAATCCTTCACCTCTGCCTGTTGCTTTGCAAATCCCAGAGCCCTTCTCACCCCAGCTCTTCCCCACCCTTACCCTGATTATTTCCATGCACCCCAGAGCCAGTTATCCAGTTTACTCCCAAGAACCACTCCATGGAAATACCCAGTGCAGTTACAGCCTATTAAATATGGATTTTCAAAGCAGCACTTGGTAAGGGGCATTAAAAAAGGCCACACCTCCCACCCCACTGCCTTCATCAACAGGAAAATTCAATGTACAATGGGACATTTATGATCACATTCAGTATGAGATGCACAGACCCTCAAATAAAAGCAAATATTAATATTTTTTTTTGACGACAACTAGCTAAATTGTGCACACCACAATTTGTTCAATTAAACACAGATTAATTGAAAAACCTCCTTACCCTGCAGCCCTCCAGTATTTCCTGCTGGACTGGGAGAAGCATTTCATGGTGCTCGCTGCGCAGCTCAGTGGGGTGGGCTGAAATCCAGGCAGGAGCAATTCCAAATCCCAGCGCGGCATTTCACACTTCCAGACATGGAGGACAAGCAAGTTAAAAATCCCAAACTTTAAGGCTGTGCTGGAGGTACCAAATTGGAAAAAATTTCATCTTGGTGAGAGCAGGGAGGGTGCAGAGCTCAACAGACCCCACAGGAGGGAAGGAGGGATTCTCCCAGCCCCAAATTCTTTGCAATTTTTTTGGATGTGTAGGATCCTTCCACAGAATAACTGGGAATGAGGTTCATGTTCCAGCTCCAGGTCACAAAGAGGCGGATTTGAATCATGGAATCAGGGAATGGTTTGGGTTAGAAGGGACATTGAAGCTCATCCACATCCACGGGCAGGGACACCTCCCACTGCCCCAGGCTGCTCCCAGCCCCAGTGTCCAGCCTGGCCTTGGGCACTGCCAGGGATCCAGGGGCAGCCCCAGCTTCCACGAGATCCAAAGGATGAATTCTGGTCTTACATCCCTCATGAGCCACAGCCACCTTTGGTGAACTTTTCTATTAAAAAAAGAAGCTCTGGGCTGAGCTCACTGTGGCCTTGCAGGGCCTGAAGGAGCCCCAGGAACCATGGAGAGAGACAATTCCCAAGGGCTGCAGGGCCAGGAGCCAGGGAATGGCTTCCCAGTGCCAGAGGGCAGGGCTGGGTGGGATCTTGGGCAGGAATTGTTCCCTGGCAGGGTGGGCAGGCCCTGGCACAGGGTGCCCAGAGCAGCTGGGGCTGCCGCTGGATCCCTGGCAGTGCCCAAGGCCGGGTTGGACACTGGGGCTGGGAGCAGCCTGGGGCAGTGGGAGGTGTCCCTGCCATGGCAGGGGTGGGAATGGGATGATCTCTTAGGTCCCTTTCCAACCCAACCACTCCATGATTCCATGATCTCATCTTTGACACCTAATCTCGCTGGTAAGAACGATCTGAGGAGCTGATAACACAACCCCCAGTTTTGGGAGGGTTCCTGAACAACTCCTGGGAATGGTGATAATTTTGTGGCAGGTAGAGGCTCCACCTGCGAATAAATCCTGGAATGAAAAGCGTTTGGTTGGACACCAGGAGCAATTTTGCCATGGAAAGGGAAGTCCGGCCTTGGAAAGAGCTGCCCAGGGAGGTTTGGAGTGCCCATCCCTGCAGGTGCCCAAGGAGTGCCTGGAGGTGGCACTCAGAGCTCTGGGCTGGGGCCAAGGTGGGCATCGGGCACAGCTGGGACTCGATGACCTTGGAACTCTTTTCCAACCTAAATTATTCCACAAAAAAATGAGATTTAACCTAATTTGAGTGTCCTCAGTGTTGAGCTTGGCACCCAGGGGCTACATGCTGTGGATTTAGGGACAACTACGAGTTCGGAAGAGCCTCCTCCTCCCATCTGCTCCCATAAACCCGGAGCTCGTGCCAAGGCTGGAGCTCGTTTTGCTGGAAAAGGCTCCCGTGCCTGCCAGAGCTGGGGGGAGCCTCCGGAGCTTTCAGTTCCCACCTTTCCCAGTTCTTCATTTTCTATTCCTGATTAATGAATGCTCAGGAGCAGACACCAAAGCCCTGGGACAGCCAACCCCACAAAGGACCATCATTCCCATTGTCATTTTTGAGGGATATCTCAGGATGGTTGTGAAAGCCAGAGCTTCAAATGCCAACCTGAGCCAAGCAAACAAAAACGGGAGACGTCGATTGCCCTCAGGAATCTCTCGGATCTTTCATTTTTGACCCAAACCAAAAGAGATTTTCTGGAGGTTTCTCTTTGTGGGGCTCCTCTGGGTTTGTTTTTTTTTAAGCCTGAGCTTAAAATCTGAGTTTAAAAGTCTTTGCAGCTCCTGATCCCAAGGGTTTTCACAAAGGTGAAACACCGGGAGGAGATCAACTGACGTCATCAGGAGCCATGTCAGTGATGTTCTGGGATCATCCCGAAATGTATCCCACATCCCTCCCTGTGCATCCCACATTTTGTAGATCCAGACTTTTGCCTGTTCCTTATCCACGTGCAGCAATACAAGGCAGAGTTTTGCTTAAATCGTGCTACATTTGGGATAATTACAGGATTTAAGAATTGTCACGTTCAACTTGGACAGAATAAAAAGCAGAGATCAAAAAAAAATCTTGAAGAAATTTGGTGAAGCATGAAAGAAATTAATTTTTTACCTTGATTTCCCCCCAGTTTTTGTCTCAGTTGAACTAAATCCTTAAAAAAATCAGTGAAAAGGAGCTTTGACTGTAACAAAATTCCTCTGCGGGTTTTTAAGAGTAAATTTGTGTAGAGTTTTCCTGATTTTAGAGGGAAACCTCTCTCCCTGTTTCTCAGAAATTCTGATATTCTCTCCTAGGGTAAAATAAAGGTGGAAAACTTGTCCATTTTGGAGGCCTCCAGAATTCCACTCCCAGAGTGGTGCATCCCGATGCTTTTATTCCTCAAATCCATTTGTTCTGATGATGTCAGAAATGTCTCCCTAAAGGGCTGAGTTATTCAAGAAAGGATTTTTATTTCCTGTTGGATGAGGATGTAGAGGAGTTTTATGGGGATTCTGAGCCTCATAAAAAAAAAAACTTTTTCCAGACAACTTCTGATCCATCTGGGGGGCCTCTGTTTATGGAATTCTGTAAAAATTTTGGCTTCTCCACCAAACGTGATACAAGAATTGTGCAATAAACACAATTTAATGATTGTCTATTACATAAAAACCACCATAATTAATGCACAATTAATGCACTGTGGAGTTGCTCCATAAATTAATATTCACATTACACCAACCCCACATGAAATATAAAGAAAAGCTGTTCCTGCTGCACACAAAATGTGTGAAGCAAATAGGAACCACATTTCAAATTTAGAGGCCATATTTCCTGGAGATCTCCATATGTCTCCTTAATTCCTCTCATGTTTCCATGATTATTTGCATTTATTTCCTCTTTTTTTGGTGTCTCGGGACTGGTTCAAGTTCAGCTCTTGTAGAGCCAGAGACAAAACCGAGCTGTTGAAATATTTTAATACAATTTTCCGGTTTCTTGTCGGATTTCCAGCTGTTCATTTGGGATTTCTCTCCTCTCTGGAGAGAAAGAAATGCTGAAAAAAATGAAATTGATATGAAAGTGGTTTAGCTCCTTGTGCAGAGATTCATGAAGAAAATTTAGGATTCATTGACGGGATTTAAGTATTTGAAAATACAAAAAAATCTCTAAAAATCTCAATTTTAACTGCCAGGGCCTGGAGTGACAGGATGAGGGGGAATGGCCTTACGATGGAGGAGGGGAAGGTTAGATGGGATCTTGTCTTGGTTTAGAAGACAGGTGACTGCCAGGGGAAACCAGAGCCTCCCTTGGAACAGAGAATGTAAGCCCCCCACCTCCAAATTGCTATAATTTTGAAATTATGGCNCTGTAGAAGGGTCCGGTGGTGACAGGATGGGTCCAGTCTTCCTCGGGGAACCCAGTGGAAAAACCAGCTGCTCTGGTGTTCTGAGCTGCAGGTTTTATGCAGGTAGAGAGGCTTCGGCTCCTCCCACTGAGTGGAGCATCTCCCAGTGGGGTGATGTGATGTTATCGGTCACAAGGAGAGCCTTAAATGGCTCATTCCCAGGTGATATCCCCTTGGAGGAGGATGGGAGGAGGAGGAGATAAGGAAGCACTGCCCCATCTGGTTTTAACGAGTGACCCATGAACAGAAGGCACCCGCCCTCCTTCCCCTGGAGTTACAAGAGATAAAAATATCTTCCAACCGGTTCAACAGATGAAAATAGAATTACACATTTTTGGTTACATATGGCAACCCGGGACAGATATTGGGCAGGAATTGTTCCCTGGGAGGGTGGGGAGGGGCTGGGATGGAATTCCCAGAGCAGCTGGGGCTGCCCCTGGATCCCTGGAGGTGCCCAAGGCCAGGTTGGACCCTGGGGCTTGGAGCAGCCTGGGACAGGGGGAGGGGGTTGGAACTGGATGATCCTCGGGGTCCATCCCAACCCGAACCATTCCACGATTCTCTGGAATGAACTGGGTTCTTCTCCAAGCACGGAACTACCCAATCCTGCATTTCCCAGTCCTGCCTCCTGTTTGCTGTGCCCAGCAGCACGTGGAATTGTGTCCATCAGGAGTTCTTTGGATGTGGGAAGCTCTAAACTGCTCTCCAAGGAGAATTCCCCCTTTGGCCGAGCAGCAGAGGCAATTCCTGGTCTCCAGAAGTAGAATTTCAACAACAGCAATACTGAGGAACTAAAAACCACTCCCCACCTGTTTTATCTTGTGGGGTGGAACTGGATGAGATTTAAGGTCCCTTCCCCCCCCAAACCGTCAATGATTTTATGATTATTCTGTGACAGAGGGGTTTTTTCAGTGTCAGGTCTTAGCTACAATAAATTCACTGGGGAATATTAATTTTGGAAGGCTCTGAAGAGAACCTTGAGGCAACAAGGATAAAACACAGAACCAGGAAAATGCAGGGAAGAGAATGTAAGATAAGAAAAATAAACACAATTAATGTGTGCACCACATCTTTCCTCCGCTCCTCTGCGTTGCCTCCGGCTCAGGCCCACCCAGAAGAGTCTAAATATTGATAAATGCCTCATCCCTTAAAAACAGGACGAGCTGCAAAGAGATTTCCATCCTGCCAGGCCTGGTTCTAGCACAAGGCACAGGAAAGCTCACTGCATCGGGGTGATCAGCCCGAAACCTTGCTTTTGGAACAATTTAAATGAGAGTATGAACCAACATGAAACAACACGCTGCGATTCTGTTCCCGCAGCCAGATTTCTCCGTGCAGAAAGAGGGAAAGGTGCAAATCCAACCTGGCTGGGAGATTACAATCTGTGGCCTCGTCGGGATGCCGGAGTACGCTTTGAACTCGGAGTCAGCCTCTTCCCATATTCCTCTGCTTCCTTCCACAGGGACAGCCGCCACCAGGACAATACCCCACAAATCACTGGTGCTGCACGGCACCGAAGAGGGGGAAGAAAAAGCAGGAGAAGAAAGCAGGGGGGAGGGGGCAGGGAGAGGATATTTGGTCTGCTCTTAATTAAAAGCAGCTGATGACATCGACTGATTTGTCTGAGGCACTGCTGAGCTGTAGCCGGTGCTGTTTACACTTGACAGCTGGACATTCTTTCCTGCCTGCATTGTTTGAACTGCGGCCAGTGGCACAATCGTGAAATCTTTGGGTTTGGAAATACAAAATTGACCTTTTTTCTCCGAGACAAAAAGAGAGGTAGGGAAGGGATAACTGCTCGTTACATCAGAGACGTTGGGATTTATTAGGCTGTACGTTCTGCGTTGCAAAACAGTGCCTCTGGTCATTTTTGTGTTGGTTATTAAGAGGTTTTTGTTTCCTCACATCTGCTGACAAAAAGAAATCATCGTCCTGTGACCTTGTCCTCCCAGGAGATGTCTGGTTTGGGGAGGGGATAAACCAGAGCATCCCTGTATTCCCGCCCTGGGAGTGGGATGCAGAGGGTCTCACTGGGCTGCGGGGGTTTGCTCGGAACTGGATTATTAGGAGAATAAAAATCCTAAATTAAGGGAAGCAGAAGGGTTAAGCATGAGATCGCTGAATCCAGCTCTCAGTCTGTCATGAACTGAGAAGCTGGAAAATCTTTGTCAAAGCCAAACAAGTCCTGGACACTCCAGAAGTTCTTTCTAAACCCCCTCCTCACCCTCCAAAATCGACAGCTCATTACAAATTGAAACACTTCCCTAAAAAGGAGAGAAAAGGAACATTATCTTTGTCTCATCCCTGAAGTTTGAACTAAACCACAGCACTGATTTGACCCAGATCTCTCCGGCTGGCCCCCGGCCTTGCCTGCAGGGGTTTGGTTCCAGCTCTGGGCAGATGATGCTGCCCTTACTCACCAGGGCTGCGGTGCTGCTGCTTGAGCCCCCGGTGCTTTTTTGTTTTCTAGACTGGAGCTCGGGCTGAAATCACACACAGAATAAACAGGAAGGATATATTTAGCTCCTGCAGCTTGCTCGTAGTGGGAAATCTTTACTCTAAAGTCCTGCAGTCATCTTAAAAGACTTACACAGCTCTCAGGGTTACTTTCGAGCTGGAGGAATTGTCCTGCCGTGGTGCCTCCACTCCACTTCTTGTTTTGTTTTCTGTGGAGATCGACTTGAGTTACCAGCTTTGGTTGATTTTTTAAATTTAAATACAGGAAGCAAAAAAACCTATAACCTTTAAATATAGGAATAAAAATAGGAAAAAACCCCTAAATTCTTAGATTTTGTTAGCCAGGTTTGGTAGTATTGATCTGTCCTTAAATTAAGTTAAAAATCCAAGACAAAAAAATCCTGCATTGAATATCCAAGTGCCTTCGTCCTCTTTTTCTGGAAGGAGAGAGGGCCAAAGATAAGGAAAACCACATTGCACAAGCCCAAATGTATCCCAGCAATGTCCCAGCAATGCTGGGAAGGCTCTGAGGCAGAGCAGAGTCTCTGCCCCACAAAACTCCCCGTGGGGTTTTCAGAACTGCCCATCACTGGCCCAAATGAAACTAATTGGTGTTTTTCCCTAATTTACTTCTAGTTTAGACCAAGGAAAAATGTCCAGAAATTGCATTCCCACTCTAAAGTTTTAAGGTTTTCAATTATTCAGTTGAGATCTTGGTGAGGATGAATCAGATTTCTCTGAGGTTAAAGTTTGCCAATTTTCATGAATCTCCTATTTTGGCCTCAAAAAGCCCCCAGGGA
Source organism: Dryoscopus gambensis (assembly GCA_013389985.1). Classification (NCBI taxonomy): domain Eukaryota; kingdom Metazoa; phylum Chordata; class Aves; order Passeriformes; family Malaconotidae; genus Dryoscopus; species Dryoscopus gambensis. The sequence goes on along the minus strand of WEIT01038728.1, from coordinate 3,308 downwards.
AGATTCCCTGATGGAACACCTGGGAGGCTCCACATTTACTGTGAAGGATGATTTACATGGAGCACTTGGACTGGGATCTTTCCCAAGCCAGATGGCTCCTGGTGCCATCCATGAAGATTTCTGTTTTATTTCTGTCAGAGTTGTCCTGATCCATCTGTAAATTTTCCACCCAAGAGATTTGGATTTATTTCTTTCTCTCCTTTTTAGTAGTCACTGAGTGCCACATCCACTCATTCCTTGGACACCTCCAGGGATGGGGACTCCAAACCTCCCTGGGCAGCCCCTTCCAAGACCTGACCACTATTTCCATGGAGAAATCCTTCTTGTCCTTTTTAATCCTTTCTGGTTTGGCTTCAGCTTCACCAACTGATTCTCCCTCTCTTCCTCAGGAGGAAAATTAGGAATATTTTAGAACTAAATCACGATAAAGTAACTATAATTTAGAACTGCTCCCAACCAGTGTCACGAGACACAAACCCAAGGTCAACAAACAACCCCAATTCCATGCTGCCAGCAGGCACCATGTGCCATTCCAGCTGGGAATCTCATCCATCTAAGGGAGTGTGGATTTACACCACAGTTATGCCCTGAGCAGGTGGGCCCGATGAGCAACGGGATGAGTCAATCCATGTGGGGTTCAAGGGGATTCCCTGGATTACACTGAATCATCCATCACCAGGCCCGGGAAATAATTCCCACAGTTGGGAACAAACAGTTGAGGCAGCAAAGGGAGGATTTGGGGTCAGCATTCATCGCCTGGGCCACTGCTGAGTCACAGCCGGGGTTGGAGGGGAGATGTCCCAGCTGGATGTGTTCAGCAATCAAAGGCAGGATCACTTCCCAGCTCGGGATATTTATTTGGAGTTGCTGCTTGTGTTTGTGTTGTCCCCTGTGAAGAGCTCCCACAATCAGCAGGGCTGGCCTGGTTTATCAGCACCTCTGATGGGACACAGTGGACAGAGCCTCGTTGGCAGGGAAACGAGGGCCTGGGAGAAGCCCTGGGGAAGTCATGGTTAGTCCTGGATTCATGGAATGTGGTTCCATGGGCACGGACACCTCCCGCTGTGCCAGGCTGCTCCCAGCCCCAGTGTCCAGCCTGGCCTTGGGCACTGCCAGGGATCCAGGGGCAGCCACAGCTTCCCTGGGAATCTCATTCCAGGGCCTCCCCACCCTCACGGCCACGAATTCCTTCCCAAGCTCCCATCTATCCGTGCCCTCTGGCAGTGTAAAACCATTCCCCCTTATCCTGTCGCTGTTTATCCCTATAAAAAAATCCCTCTCCCTCCTTTTTATAAGCCTCTTTAGGCCCTGGAAGGAGCTCTACAGTCTCCCCAGAGCCATCTCTTCTCCAGGAAAACACCCCCAGCTCTCCCAGTCCATAAATTTATCTCCCCAGTAGTTAAAACACCTCGGTTTGGTTTGTTTCCTGCATTTTCCAAGTGAGGAGGCTGAAAACAAAGAGAGAAACATAGGAAAGAATTTTATGCCTCCCAGGGTCCCACACAGGGGAAGATGTGCCCTGGGCCGGCACAGGGACGCTTTTGTCGGCCAAATTCCCCCCTCAGCTCCACAGGGATTGCTCAGGATGGGCTTCAAATCCATGGGATGTGCTGGGCTCACAGGGTTGGGGTTCAGTGAAGGCACAGCAGCAGCCAGAGATGTTTCCTGGGAATGCCATCTTAGCTGCTTCCCTAGGATCGATGAGCAAAGGCCTGCTCGGAACGCCCGGCCTCACCGGGCCAACTGAGGGGATTTGTGCTTTTTTTCCTGATTTGCTGCTCCTCACAGCAATAAACTCCCACTGGGCTGAGCTGAACGACCCAATCCAAACCAGAAATGTGGGGTTTTGTGTTGAATTTTATTACATCAGCTCCTTTAGGCCTCTGCCAGTTTACACCAGCAAGGATGTGGTGTGGACTCTCCAAGAACTTGCTTGCTTCTAAATACGAACACATTTCCTGCTAAAACCTCACAATCTGAGGGAAAAACTCGCACAGAATCCCTAAAATTTCCTGCTTCATCCCAGAGAACCAAGGTTTTAACCATGGAATATGACAAAATCCAAAGTGCATCTTTTTAGCTGAGTTAAAATTCCATGTCCCCTGGTTTTAGGGGTATTAGATCAGCACCTGTTAGTTTTGCTCCGGTCATCATTTCCAGCAGAAAATTTATTGTTTCAGGGGTTTTATAACTTGTAAAACTTTTATAAAGTTGAGGAAAAAGCTGATTTTTCAGGCCTCGGTGTTGCTGTATTTTTATAGGCAACAAATAGAGAATCATGGCTGTCATGGCTTTATTTTTAGAAAGAGGAAGAACTGCAAATATAATCAGAAATCAAAGTATTTTACCATGAATTTTACACAAAAAGTCTGGGCAACCCTCACCAAATATCTGACAGTTGATAGCAAATAAAACCAGACACAGACAGTGAGGAAATTCTCATCCTTCACTTCCAAAAACTGAGCACATCCTGAAGTCCATCCTTGCTGCAAAAGGCATTGGAGCGTGGATGTAGCTCTTGGAAAAGAATTTTCTGCCGTGAGGGCAGGATTTGGCCCCCTCAGCTCGTTCCTAATGCTCCTGAAATTACTCATGGGCATAAATATTTGGGAGAACGGGGCCTCAGTGAGGAGCTGTGTCTATATGAGGAATAAAATGATTCCAAAGGATGCCATCTGAGAGGGAAATGCTCCCAGACTCGCTGTCTCCACCGGGGAGCTGTGACCAGCACGGGGTTGGAGCCAAGTGCGTGCCCGTGGCACGAGGTCACAGCTCCAAAGGGTTGGGTTCTCCTGGGAATGCATCTCCAGATGAACCCTGGGAGGGAATGAAGAACTTCCATGGCTGACAACAGCTGGCAGAGGAATAAAAACTTCTTTCACCCTGCCCAGTCCGTGTTTGCAGAAATAGGATGGAGGTTCTCTGGGGCTGGAGGGACAGGACAAGGGGGAATGGGTTCAGACTGCCAGAGAGTAAGGATAGATGGGATTTTGGGGAAGGAATTTTTCTCGGGGGGGGTGGGAGGGGCTGGGATGGAATTCCCAGAGCAGCTGTGGCTGCCCCTGGATCCCTGGCAGTGCCCAAGGCCAGGCTGGACACTGGGGCTGGGAGCAGCCTGGGGCAGTGGGAGGTGTCCCTGCCATGGCAGGGGTGGCACTGGATGGGCTTTGAGGTCCCTTCCAACCCAAACCATTCCATGATTCCATGCTGTCTCTCTGATATGTGATTCTCCAGTGTTGGGATGGGAGCTGGGATTTTTAATCCCATTTATTTTCCCTTGTCCTTTCTGTGATAAAAGATGTACGGTT
>WEIT01038723.1:3317-15049 GCA_013389985.1 Dryoscopus gambensis | reverse complement strand
GGGGGGGAGGATCCTACGACAGTTGGAGATGCTGTTTTAGGGGACACCTGATAGAAGAAACTGTTTGGTTGCAAATTCCTGATATCTGCAGAGAAATAGATGCTGTACTTGAAGACTGGGTATTCAAAAGCACCTAAAAATGCACATTTCCGTTAATGTCCGCTAAATTTCAATTTCTCAGTTGTTTACACACATTTTAAAATCTCATATTTTTTTAAATTTCTCTTCAAGAATCATTTTTTTCCATAAAAATAAACATTGTGAAAACAAAATCATGAAAATATTTATTCAGCTCTGCACTGACTTTAGGGACAGCTGTCTTGATTCCTGCAGATTTAATAAGAAAGTTTCTAGGGCTACTGTGTCTAGATCTGCATAATGAAGGAATTTAAATGGTGATTGCAGCATAATTTTTAGTGAGCAGTAAACATTCGGAATCCTACTGGGTGACCCTGAAATATAATGAAGCCTAGTTCTGTGAAATTATTTTCCTGCGAATGTAAAGAAATGGAATAAAAGTGGGGTTTAAATGGGTTTAATATTCTTTTTATTTTTGTACTTTAAAGGAATACCAAGGTGTTAAGAGGGAAAACACTGTTTGACAGACTTTGATTCTAATTAATTCTTTAGTGTTTAATCACCTTGATTTCATAGGAGTTTGAACTTAACACATAATATATGATCAAGCCCTTTAATTATGTTCATTTTCTTTTAAGCCATGGAGCCATTGATCTCCTCTAATCTGACATTCCATATAACATGGAATTTCACTTACTTCTGCATTAAGCCAGTATTCGCCCTTCTGTCTCCAAGGGTTGAAGCCTTCATCTCTCATTTCCTACCTTCAACCTAAAAGCTTGGTACTCACCCCCTTGAGGCTGTTTTACTGTACTAGAAAGTATGAAATAGCTGTGATATGTCTCTCTAGCCACAGGAGTCAAGCCTAGTAACTAGACAATTTCCTGAGCAGGGGAAAAACCTATGCTCTGATTTCTCCTCAAAGGAATTCTTAAGTATTTTTATATGAAAAACTCATTGATGAAACAACTCTAAGAGCAGATATTAGGAGTTTCATAATCCAATCATGTTCACTGCATTTTGCACCCTTTATTTCCCCTAATTAATCTTGGATCCTTTTCTGCGAAGCAGGACACCTTCAGCAAGAGAGATCAAATGACTGATAGCTCTTGGATTAAAGCACACACCTAAAAGAAATTTAAAAGAAAACTAAAAAGGGGAAAGACCAACTTTGGTCTGAAACAGAGAATTAACTTTGCATTTTCTTCACTTGGATTGACTGCACCGGCCTACTTCATGGTAGAGTGTATCCTCATTTTGTGTTTTAAAGGACAAAAGCATAGTAGAGTATGAGGCAAATTAATCTTTAGTTTTCTGAGCATATGCATGGTTGTGATAATAGTGGATGGAAGAACCTCCCTGCAGGATCAGTTGGCTAAAGAAGGGTGGCCTCTCAGGTGCCTCTAGGCAGTGTTTCTGTTTGGCTGATTTAAACATTTCCCCCTTTGGACTCCGGTGTCATTAAGAGCATATCCCAAAACATCTGCCCTGTGCTGTGGGCTGTGGAGTCTGCTCTGATAGCCAGATGGAAAAGTTAAGTGAAACTTACTAGGCCTTATTTTTTGCATAATGAGATGTAATGCCTTAAAAAAGTTTGTGGCACTAGATCCAGCAAAGGGCTTGTTCAATATCTAACATTTGGGTTTTGTGTCCTATGTGGGAATATGAAGGCTTCCTGTAGTCTCTATGGGGAAAAGTCTGACCTCTCCGTGTGGGAATTAAAACAATCTACGTATTGGTCATAGAAAAATGTGAGGATGAGAATGTATTTTAAGTTTTGCACCCTTCCAGAACAAGGTGCTTTGTGTGGAGTGTAAAGTAGGGATATCTGTCTGTGCAGTCTTTCCCTGACCTGCACATCTGAAAGTAGCTCATGCAACACAGTGAGCAGTTGTTCATAAAACACGTCCACCAGTTCAGAAGATAATGCTCGTTTTTCATACAGTGTGTGCTGTTTACATTACTTCCTCAACTATTACAAATTCCAAGAACAAGTTCCTACTAAACCCATAGCCGCAACCCAGCAAAAATGCCTACAGACTGACATTTAGAGAAAGAAGTTTCCCTTATTTCTGAAGCTGTGCAGCAGTGCAGCAAGACATTTGGGATTCCCTGTGCAAAAGAGGAAAGGTTATGATTTGGTAGCCTAGCTTCTAGGGAACAGAATTAGAGAGATTAAGGTATTGTGCTCTAAATGCTTGCTTCTGTGACCTGTTCACTACTTTGTCTACAGTAGAATAGTTTCAAGAGGAGTGAATGAAAAGGTTACTTGTGCCTTTATAGCTTGGTGATGGAAGGCATGTTTTTGGCACTGTCATGCTGAAAATACCCATCGTTTTCTAGGTGAATGATTTAACTTAGACTGCTGATTAGTAAGTGTTTGCTACCCTCTCCTCTGTCAGCTCTTAAAAAAAAAAAGGCTATGAGCACTAGCCCATGTTTTATGCAAAGTGGTCCCTCCGAGTAGCCTTTTCATAACTGGGGAGCCGTTTGGGGCAGAAAGTAAGAACACCTGCTTTTTGGGTGCCTGGCCCTTAAAGGATGTCAGTTGAAAAAACCCACACTTGGATTCCAGCTGGGTGTATGTGGGAGCACTGAGGTGCTGAGATTGAAGTAGTTAGGGCATGCTTGGGAGTATAGTTCCCAGTGCCTGGGGAACTGGGAAAACAAATAGGGAGGCAGCTTGTAATTGCAGGTGCCTGCAGGTACAGCAGCTGTTGAACAAGTTGTGTTAAACAGCAAGTTTGAACCTGGACAATAAAATTCTGCTTAACACTTGCCGTAAGATTTTATTACATTTAGTCCATGCAACCTAATTCATGCAGTTAGTTTTCCTCAGAAATATTTTAATGTATTTTTAAAATAAAACTTCTGGTGGTGGGATTTTTCTCCAGCAAAAATTGATACTTTCTCATATCTGAGGATGGATTAGGAAGATTGAGCTAGGGACCACTTTTGAGCGACCTGGAGACACACAGGTCCAAGGGAGGGACACCTGGGGTAGAACAACCCCATGCAACAGTCCAAGCTGGGAACTGGCTGGCTGGAAAGTAGCTTTGCAGCAAAAAGGAAGGTATATCCAAAATCATGTTTGTGCTTCTGATGGATGATGGGTTGAATCTATGCCTGTGCCTGTATGGTGAGGATGTCTGCCCCCAGACTGGGCTGGGTTTATCAGTCTTCAGCTGCCTAAACTGAAGGTACAGAGAAAACAGCCACACTCTTCTCAGGGCTATGCAGTAGAAGAACAATGGATACAGTTTGGAGCAAGGGAAATTTGAGACAGATGCAAGAAACAAAATTATTCCAAATGCGAGCAGGTAAGCACTGGCACAGTTTGCTTGAGGAGGCTGTGGCTTTTCCATTCCTTGGCGATGCAAACCCTTAACTGAACAAAGGCTTGGACAGCCAGTCCTGGCTTTGAAGTTGCCCCTGCTTTGAGCACAGATTACTGTCACAGGTTATCCTGGCACTTAGAGCAGGAGGCTCAAATGGCCTTGAGAGGTCCAGTCCAGCCTTGGTTACTCCTTGATAACTATTATTTTCTTGGATTACGCACAGTACACATACCTGAACTAGTTTTAGGTGATTCAGTTTGGGAACGAATGGTTTCTCTGTGGTAACTAAGCTTGGTCCCATTTGAGCAACTGGATTAGTGATCAGTACTAGACTTCATGTCATATTCAGGCCAAGTGCTTCACAGCAACACATCCGCACACGGTGATACAGCACCCAGGCAGTACAGACACACCCAGTTACCTCTAGGAACAAACATCCTTCACCAGAACTATCAATAACAGGGCACCATTCATTGTGTGATTGAACGATGTCAGAGAATATACTACAGTACCAAAAAGCTCTTTTCTAAGCTTATTTCTTTCAAATTTACACATCTTCTGGAAAAATTGCTTTTTCCCAGCACATGCCTTCTATAGATCTATATGATTAAGAGTGTAAATAAGGCTGAGCTAAAAGGGTTTATTAATAAACAAGGAGCTTATGTTGACAATGACTGTTCCATCCAGACAGTAAAAATTTACACTGAGTTTTTTTCCCCTTCTCTGTTATTCTTACACTCCAAATATTTTTAAGCAAGGAGGCTTTCAATTTAAGGAGATGGACACTCACCTAATGTATCTCCTTGCTACTAATAACCCTAATTTTTGAGTGGGTCATGTTTGCAGGATACCTTACAACATTATTACACTTGATATATATATATGTAAAAACAGTGAAATATTTTTAGTCCGTTTTCACTTTGTAACCTTTCAAGAGAATTAAATTAATTTGAAAAAGAAAACCTTGTTCAAGTTAGTAAGCTTATTAATGATGGTAAGGGTTAGATTTTTACAAAGAAAAAGTACTGTTTACTGTATTTCAAAAAGGCTTTACTGTATGAAGAATAATATGATATATTTATAGCTAGAAGTAATGGAAGGAAATTAAAAATAATTTAAACTTCCTGAAAATGAGTTCTATTAGACTGTAGAATAAGTTCCCAGGGGAAGCTGTATGTAAGGCTCATTATATGGCTTATTTAAAACTAGATTAGATGAAGTGCCTGAAGGGAGCAAGCTTGGGCTGTTTCCTGTAAGGCTGAAGGAGATTACCTCAGGTGTTTTTTCCTTCTGAAATATTTGATGTTATGTGATGTGGTCTTGGTAGGTCTTGTACATTCTTATATGGGAGTGTTCTGTAGGTACTCCTCTTCTGACAATACTTCTGTGTGATTTTAAAAATTAACTTTTTTTTTCCTATTGTAGGAGTTTGTAGGTCTTTGTACTGATAGGTATCACGCTGACTGTGAGTAAAAACAGCACTCTTTTTTTAATACAACATCACGAATAACTTGACAAAGGTAGAAGTATCCACACACGCCTTCATTTTTCTTTTTGGTTTTAGAGTTAGAAATTTGGTTTTAAGTTGGTTGTCTTTATAACCTTGACGCTACATATCCATGGGTGATCTGAAGCCTGTTGCGATTGTGATGCTTTCTCCTTCCACTGGGATGCAGCCCCTGGTGAGCCCAGTGTGTGTTTTGTGTGCTGGGGGTGATCTCAGCCCATCGCCAGGGCTCAGCCACAGTTCCCATGGGTACAGCTGCTCTGTAAAAGCCCAGATGTATGTGTTTTATCATTCTCTATGTCAGTGACCGTATAACTATTCCATTCCGAGTGGAATAGCCCCAAAGTGAAAGAATGTGGAAGAGCGGCTACACAGGCATTAGTGAGTGGCTATCTGGTTTTGTCGCCTGCTATTCTGGAAAGAGCAGGACTGTACAGTTTCAAAGACATTCTCTGTCCCACACACATGGAAACTCAACACTTTCTTTTTTTTAAATTCCCAACTTAGTCTCCATTATAAACTCATAAATCATGTATGATCTTAACTTTCCTTATTTGTACTTTTACTGCCACAAAAGGAGATAGTTTCTTCTACGGTGGCTTTAGAAAAGATTTTGTACTAAACAAAAGAATTTGCGGGTCTTTATAGTATTCTATTTGATTTTTTGGCAAGTACACAGGCACGGTGGAAACTCTCAAAATAACTAAAGAACCAATGGCCTATAAATTTAAAATTCTACAGTCTGAATCTGCAGTATCTGCTCCAACAAGTTATGATTTGATAGCTGATGCCAAAGGGAGTGTAGACATTCATTTAAGTTTGGATCGTTAGAGCCAAAGCTGGCCTGGTGGTTATGGCATGCTATTTTTTTGTCCCTGTCCAAACCAATGAACAGTTGTACTAGTGATTGGCTTAGCTGACCAGAGATGCTCAAAAGAGATTAATGATGAACAGCTGGACCATGCACAGAATGTTTCAAGGGGAAACAAAGTTTTTGTTTGAAATATATTTATGTAGCATTTGCATTAATGTTACAATATAATTGCAATACTTTCATAAAGAAAAAAATGCTGTAGTTTATAGTACATTTAAACAATTCATAAATTATTTTTTATTTTTTACTTGGAATGATTTTCTTTGGCCAGTAGTTATGCAAGTTCAGTTCCTGTAATACAAAAATACCTTCATCACCAGAGACTATATTGTCGTCCACTGCAGAGTCATCATGCATGGCAACTGCACAAACAGGTTTCCTTAAAATTGTGATTAAATCTCACCACTTCCAGTGATATTGCTAGATGAACTTTCTCAGTATTTTGGGTTTTCCTGGCAAGGTTTTGGTAGTGGGTGGACTACAAGGGAGGCTTCTGTGAGAAGCTTCCAGAAATTCCGCCATGTCCGGTAGAGCCAATGTCAGCCAGCTCCAAAGAGACTCGCTGCTGGCCAAGGCTGAGCCAGTCAGGCATTATGGCAGCACCTCTGACAGAGTTAAGGGGAAAGAAGTTATTGCACAGGAGCCAGGAGAGAGGAGTGAGAATGTGTGAGAGCAACAACTCTGCAGACCCCAAGGTCAGTGAGTGCAGAAGGAGGGGCAGGAGCTGTTCCAGGCTCTGGAGCTGAGATTCCCCTGCAGCCCCTGGTGCAGCCCCTGGTGCAGCCCATGGTGGGGCAGCTGTGCCCCTGCAGCCCATGGAGGCCCATGGAGGCTGCTGAGGGACCTCTCCCTGTCCTTATCTCAGCCCACGAGTCTGTCACTATAATTTCTCTCCCATGCCCACCTGAGGAGGACAGTGACAGAGGGGCTTCAGTGGGCATCTGGTGTGCCACGAGGGTCAGCCCACCACACTGAGCTTTATTTGACCAACTCTCTTCTTCTTCTAATTACTATTTTCTTTTAATATTTGTTTTAGCTCAGAGGTTGTCCCATTCGTTATATCAAAATCCACTACGAAATTTTCCATTTCTGACAGAAGATACTTGCAGAGTTTTTCAGTTTAACTTGCACACTACCCTGGTAAGTCCTTCTCCGCTTTTTTATCTACGTGCTTGGGCTACTTAGGGATTGCGTGTATTAAAACTGTGTGATCATAACAAGACACAGATGAAAATGGGGTGCTAATCTGTGCAAAATTACAGACCGGGAAGGTACCGATGAAAAGCATTATATACTCACTATCTTAGGGATATGGTTTCTAAAATGCAATTTTTGCCCACTTTTTAATGGTAACAACCTAATTTGAAGCAATGGCTTGAATGAGTAGGAAAGAGATTAAAGTGTTATGTTGACCAGGTAGCAGCAAAATGTTTCTATGTCATTAAAATACATCTGGCCACCAGGTGGAGACTTTGCATTAACTTTCTCTAAACCAAAGCCACAAAAGAAGATATCAGCCTAAGAAGCCATTTGCACAAAAATAAAATAATCCCATTTATTTTCCAGGTCTTCTTGTAGATAATTCTTGCAATGAAAAGTTTCTCAAGCTGATCTGAGGAGACTAAGCCCTAATTCTTTGGAAAAAAAAAGAGGAGCAGAGAGTATAAGATTTAGCAATATATTGCTGAATTGTTTCAGGAAATAATGGAATTTGCTAAAGTTAAGTATGTTCTAGCTGCTTGATTCTTCTTTTTATGTGGCAGGGAATTGACCAGTCTTGAATTATTGTCATTAAAAATGACCTAGTTATAAAAACTCTTTGGCCTTTAGAATCTGCAGCAGGTTTAAATAACATTTATCTTTGTGTAACATAGTTAATAGCAAAGACATAATTGCATGCTTTTCTGTAAGTGGAAGTCCCTAAATGCAAATACTAATAGACAGTGTCATCTATAACAATCTGCAAATTTATGGAGGAAATTGGTTTTCCAGGCTAGCTATTTATTAATATGGAGGAGAGTAATATTAAATTGGAGCTCCACCATATTTCTTTACATTTTTATACAATGAAGAGGCTGCAGAAAGAGGTGAGGACCCATTGCCCTGTGACTAATCTGTCTTCAGAGTTTCAGTAATGGGGCAGGAACATAAAGCATTTTTTCCTTTCTGATCAGTAATAATAGCATTTTTCAGCTACAGACTAGTTGCAAAACGGGATATGTCAGTAAATCTGGGGGCTGAGTTGCGAGTGAATAAAGGAAATAAAAGGCTGATACCATGAATCAGATGATTTCGTTCAGGGGTGTGTCCAAAAAAAGAAAAAAAGAGGAAGAGTTGATCTTAGATAGGTAAAAAAATCCATACAGATGTGGTTTAAAAGGGTGCATGTGACAGTATTGAGTGACAGAGCAATGAAAGCTACAGGCAGGTGAGGAATGAGGCTGGTAGCAGGTGGTGGGAATGAGGAGCAGAGGAGTCTCAGGGACTCCAGCACTATTCTGCTACTCTGCACTTCAGTATGCTTGGTTTATTCCCTGGTTTTCATCCTGAAGACCTTTGGACAAAAGAAGGGATGCCAACCCTGTTGCTGCTTTTGGCATATCCCATCAGCAGATACATCTGGAAAATGCTCGTTTGAAAGAAAGAACAAATGGAAGTAAAGCCTAGGCCGAGGCTGGTGGCATCCACTTTGGGCCTGCAGATAAACACAATATTTGTCTGTAGCAGTGAGAGGGAGTCGTGGTATGGAAAGAGATGCTCTGGTACAAAATGGTGGCTGTTTAAAAAAGAGGAAAATGAAAGTTAAATAAACACTAGAGAAACAGTTTTAAATATTGTGAAGGACTTTTAGGTTCAAGTAGTGCATGGGAGTTGGACAGTTGAGGAATTTTCTACAGATTTTGATTCACTCTAGATTCGGTATGAAACCTGCGGTTGCTTATAAAAATGTGAGGGTACCTAGTGAGTTCTGCTGGGGTTACTGCTGCATCTAAATGTGCTTCTAGGCCACACTCATCCCGTGTGTGCTGTGGAAAAGATCCAGGGTGCCTTAGGCCAGCTGGTCTTGATGGGCTTTCAGTTATCAGTAGAGGACTAAGGGCTATTATTTTTCTTTCCACATCTATCTTCTCATTTTTTCTTAAGATAGAGAACAAATTTTGGAAAAGTGTTTCATCTTAATTTAAAGTCATCACATGAATTCATTCATCATGGATAATTGACCATTTGTCATTAGAAATGTGGATCCTTAGTTTTATTATGAATTTGCCTTTTTTGTCTTCCAGACATTGATGGTGTTTGGTGCTCCTCAGTTTGGCTGTCTAGGGAGTTAATAATCAATCATTAGAAAAATGATTCACGAAGACTAAAACAAGAGCCCCATAATTAACGATAAAACTGTGCTTTGGTGTTGTTTGTACATGAGGGATGTGTGGCACTCTGAGGGCCGGTTCTCCTGGAGTGGACCATTTGTTCCATATGGACACACAGTTACATGTGGTTAGAAGCAGGAGAATCTAGCACTTAAAATAAGATCTGAAAACTGCCTGATGTCCCTCATTTGTGAAAGGCAGTTCATGTGGTGCCACTGTTAGTGTGAAATACCAAGTGGGGGAAAGCTTGTGCTCACATCTCTAAGGTTCATCCCCATTAGATCTTCTATGACAGTGCAATCCACAGTTCTTCAAGGTGAGATTTTGATTATATTACTGAGATTTGATTTATAAAAGGAGACTGTCACATAATCTGCAGATTTAAATGTGCCCCTTAATCTTTTCCTTTCTTTTAAAATTTATACTATTTTCTTCTGTGTATTTCAGAGCAAAAGACTTCAGCAGCTTCTTTAAAGGGCAGTGAGGTGGGTAGAGCTTATTTAATGATTGGCCAGTATGCATAAGCCAAAGAAGAGCATTAATTGCAGCAAAATATTAAACCCCTTATTGAGATTTTTTTTAATACAGCTTTGAGATTTGTTGAAATAAATCACACTAACATAGACTGTCATGGACATTATTTGCATTGGATCAATGCATGTGCTGGCCTAAGCTGCTGAACTATTCAGGCTGAAGGTTTTCAGTATTGTCCTTGTTCCTGTAGATATCACAGAGAAGAAGATTAAGAGCATTATAATTTTAACATAAAACTCAGAAGTAATATAATAGGAAAAGATAGTCTACATACAACAAAAGGAAAATTTGCACGGGCTTACTTTTATCCAAACATTTGACCTCCAGCTTAGATGGCTTAAAAAGGAGGAAGAAAAACTTGCACCCATTTGTCCTGCTGCAGTAATCTGAGAGTTAACACATTGGGAAATATTTCTCACTAACTCTGAACTGGATGTGCAATTTTTTTTTTTTTTTTTAAATTAAAATCTCCATTTCTCATTCCAATCCTGTGATGGCCAGCTTACCATCCTGTTGGAAAGTACTAATGTTCTGCATTTTTTCAGCATTCCTCATCAAAATATCTAGAAATCTGCTTTTCTGATATATCAGTTGTTTCATCGTTCAGATCTTCCACTGGCTCCTTCTGTAAGCAGCACTGAGTTTGAACTGTCTTCAGAGCACTTGACAGCTCTGTCTCTGCTTGTATCTTGGATCCTGTGTTCTGTCAAGTCCCCTTGACCTGGCTTTTTAAACTTTCTTGAGGTTCCAACACTTGTTTTGCTGGTAACATCATCACAGTAGTTTATGATTTTATCACACCGTCCTTCAGGAAAAGAACATTTAGAATTTCTGGTTTTGACATATATGCTAGAGCTGAGTCTATTTAAAGTAAACTAAAAGAATTCTTAAAACTGAATCTCCCTAAAAGTCTCAAAGCATAATTTATCTTTATCTGGTTGTGATGAATTGCCCGCTGCTGAATACAGAATTGATGGCTGTGGAGATCACTTTCTGCTGTGCAGGTCTTACCACTGGAAGGTTAGAAGCACCTAAGGAGAAAGGGGGATTGAATGCATAATTTTTTGTACATTTATTGTCTTCAGTATTGTTAATTTAAAGAAAAGTTTCAGTTCCAAAACAATGGCTCACATTTTTACGTAATTTCTTATATTCAAATATGGTACTGCTCAATTCAAGAAGAATTGTATTAAGTAGAGAAAGTTCTGTAGGAGTCTAGCAAAAAGTACTCAGGTGGCAACTTTGCAGTCATCCCCCCTATCCACAAAATAAGATCTGCAGGGATTTGAATGTGCTCACCTCATTTCAGTCTCTGTTTATTTGAATCCATTATGTATTTTATATTTCTTATTCTGACAAAACAATCAAACAGAATGGGAATGACATATTTAAGGCTGGTTATAGTAGCATTTAAGGCAGTATAAAAAAAATGGGNAAAAAAAATGGAGATGGTCTGCTTACTAAATCATTCTAATAAAGAACAGCATTGCTTTTTTTTATTTTGTAGTCACCTGAACAATAGCAACAGTAGCTTCTCCACTATTTTCATTTTTAGTGAAAGCAAATGTTCTGGAGAAGAAGATGGGGAAAACATCAGAAGTATTGAAATAATTATTCTAATATTCAAAACAATCATTTGCATGTCACTGCTGTATAAAAAATTCTTCCTTCTTTTTCTGATTTTTTTCTTTTTGACATATGAAACATCTATCAAGTAAACAGGAAAGGAAAACTGCTTTTTCTGAGTGGTTTCATTTCCAGTGTTTCTTCAGCTTCCCCTCAAGGGTCAGACTCAATAAACAGCTGTGCACTATGTGTGAATAAAATCAATGTTGCAGAACCGCATAGCACACCAACAGAAAAGGGTTTTAATTCTTTTCTTTTTGAGTGTAACTGGGACGCTTATGAGTTTAACTTTTCCCATTCCAATATTTACTCTTGGTGCTTGTACCAAGGAAGAATTCAAAACAAGAAACAGCTGGAGCCTTTTCTTTACACTTCACCTGCTATTCACATCAATAACCCTTCAA
>WEIT01038721.1:712-28829 GCA_013389985.1 Dryoscopus gambensis | reverse complement strand
CGTGGATTCCCCTTCCCTTTCCCGCNGGATTCCCCTTCCCTTCCCCCCCCTCCCCGCTTTTTCCTTTCCCCTTCCCGGAGACTGGGGGGACTGTTTGCCAGCCCATGTGGGTTTGTTTGTTTGTTTGTCTTTTTGTTCTTTTCTGGGCATTTGTTGCATTTTGAGGTTTTTTTTCCTGTTCTGCCCTGTTTTATTTTGTGTTAATAAACAGTTTGGGGTTTTTTTCCCACTTTTCACCTGTTGGAAATTGTTTCATTGGCGGAGGGAAGGGGGAGGCCCTTTCCTTTTGGAGGAGGCACTCATTCCGGAGCGTTTCCTCCTAAAATTTTGTCTCCAAAACCAAGACACCACAGTACCAGCTGTTCCATCCTATAACTCATATTAAAAACTAGCACGTTTTATCATTCTCTCAGATTCCTTATTTTGTTTACAAATAAACTGAAGTCATGCACTGTTTTTACCTTTTAAGTTCCCCCAAGACGTAATTCCTGCTTAACATAATTCTTCATGTGGTAATATCCCAAAATTATTCTTGCAATGTTTTAATACTCTTTTTACACTGGTATGCTTCTATATCTAAATGTATTTGATAATGTAGATTGAACATTAGTAATTTTTAATAACAGGTCTCACAACTTAACTCTAACTAAATTATCACATCTCTCTGCCAATGGGTAACTATTGACATCTGATCTGTCCATCAGATGGTGTTGACGCTTTGATGAAAATCAACACTATCCAGAAAAAAATAACTTTACCTTTTTCCTGTTTCATACTAAGATATGGCAACCCTCAGTATCAAGACAGGCTGGGGGATGAAAAGATTGAGGACTGCTCTGCAGAGAAGGGTTTGGGCGTGCTGGTGAATGAGAGAGTGGACATGAGCTGGAAATGTTCATTTTCATTACAGAAACCCAAGTGTGCCCTGGGCTGCGCCAAAAGCATCATGGCCAGGAGAGCAAGGGCGGGGATTCTGCCCCTCTATTTTGCTCTGGTGAGACCCCATCCGGAGTGCTGAACCCAGCCCTGGGGCTCCCAGTACAAGAAATACATGGACCTGCTAGAGCTTGTCCAGACGAGGGCCATAAAAAAGGTCAGAGAGATGGAACAGCCCAGCCGTGAGGAAAGACAGAGAGGAGAGGGAGAGGAAAGACGGAGGGAAGGGGAACGGAGGGGACGGGAGGGGACGGTAGGGGAGGGGAGCGGGAAGAGGAGTCTGTGAGACGCTGGAACAGTTTGCAGGGGGAAGTTGTGGGTGTCCTTGTAAATATCTAATATCTATATATCTAAACAGAATTTCTAGTGTACTAATTTATGTCTGATTCTTTTCATCCTAAGACTGTGCACCTCCAGAGTTTATAGTAACATTTAAAAATCCTCCACAGGAAAAAAAATATTTTTCTATTGAAACATACCCAACTAAATAAATAACTTGTAATCAGACACAATTGCCTCTGAGTTATACTGCATCAATTCCTGCTCTTGTTCAAATATACATAATTAGGGATCAGAAAAAAATATTCATCATCTTGATTGCAATAATTTACTCTTCTTTCAATTACATGACTGAAAAATTATGGATAAAGTGATCTATTTCAGAGGCTGTGAAAATTTTCTTATTGCATCCTTTTCTCCTTTCATCATTTATTGATATGCCTCTCACAAATTTAGTCAAATTAGCTCCATGTTGATTTTTGTGAATTTGTATTTCCATTAATTCTGGTTTCGTGTGTAAAAGTGTATTAAAATGAAGCAGTTTTTAAAAATATCACTAAACATTACAGATAATGGAGATGATAGCACACAATCTTAAATTAACTTACAAGTTAAGGTGAAATGCAAGGAAATCTTAACTAGACAAAAAAAAAAATGTTCTTGCTAAAAACGCAATTATGTTCCAGAGTGTTCTTATCAGTCAGTAGTAGACTTAGTCGGATGTTCAGAATAATGTATTTTGAGAAACAGATTCCCTCTTTTCCAGATGAGTAGATGGAATCTTCTTATTCTAGGGGTGTGGGGTGCTGGATAGTTTGTTTTTTTTTTTGCTTAGTAGTTTTCTCTTATAAGAAACTACAATTCCTCCATACTTTGAATCATGGGTTTAATTATTTCTGTATTCATCAGCTCAAGCAAATCTGACAAGTTACGAGCCTTTAAAATTTCTGTGTTATGCACATTCTGTTCAAGTTTACAATAATTACTTCCAATTTTTAGCTGTGAGATATGGCTACCCTGTTCATTTTAATTCCTACTAATTTTCATATAGTGCCAGGGAAGATACCTTTGTAATAAATCATTGATTGCTCCATAAAGTACTGCACTTTATGAATCATACTGTCATGGTTTAATCACAATGATTTTTCCATTGATTACACTGTCTAAATCACATAATATACAGGGTTTTTTTCTAAAAAAGTTCAGATTTCTTAGAGTTTACAGTTTTTGGTTTGCAATTTTAACAATGTATTAAGCATACAGTTAGATAGCAGCTGTTAGCTCCATCAATTGACATATCATATAATGTTTTCCTTCTATTTTGTGAACTTTGCAAAAGCATCTTGAAAGTCATTAGCAGGTTTTTTATTTCACAAGAATACAATATATTTCAAAGCAATTGTTTTTTAATGAGAAGAAAAATATTACACACTTTGTAGTGTTGTCAAAATATGTTGAAATCTTTATATCAAAGTTACAAAAATCAGTTTACTTCTACTTTGTAAATCCTAATAGAAGAACTGGTAACAACACTAAAATTCTTATTGCTTCCAGGATCATTCTCAAATGCTTACTTTATGAGCATTTATATATTTCAAAACAGATATCCATAATTTTAAAATCAATATACTATTTCAAAATTTTACACTGCCCTTAAATTTTTTTCCATGGAATTGGAAGCTAACATAGCCAAAGCTGCTTAACTATTTTAAAAATAACTGCAGATTATTGATCATAATACAGTTATCCAGGTAAAACTGTCTTTAAGATAAATCTCTTGTCTGTCCATGGAAGGTTTACCAGGTTCTAACCTCGAAAAGAAGAAAGAAAATCTAGTTCAAACCAATAACTCATTGGGGTTTTGTGAACTGTAGCCAAAGTATTTTGAAAATGCTAAAAAACAAACACCAACATGAAGAAGAAAATGTTATACAAAACTAAGGGGTAATATAGTGACATAGTCCATCCGACTTTGATGGATTTTTTCTTTCCGTTATTCAGAGATACCTTTAAAAAAGAGCTTGTGTTACAGTCACAGTGATATATATATAATATCTTTTTCGTCTTGCAGAATAAAAATATCCTTTCCATTCCTGCTGACCCATTTGAGTACTGCTTTCTCCATAACAACCTTATGAACCATCTTTCTTGGGTCTCCCATTTGATCTTGTAGCTTGAGATCATGTTTTGAAAAATGTCATATTCAATATAACCTACATAAGTGCTTTCTTATCCTTGTTTCCAGTGTTCAGAAAGAAGTTTTTCAAGTTGACATTTTGTATATGTCTTAGAAAAATTCCGTCAGTTTTTCTGAAAGACATGGAGGCAACTTCTCAATGACAGGTCTGATAAAGACATCTTACCCAACAAGGCTGCTCTTGAGTCACTCTTTGGTTACTGGTACTATTAGCTTACAATCCTAAAAAATATTTTACTTCAGCAAATGTTTACATCTTGAAGTATGGATTCTTAAGTCTTTTCCAAAATATTTATAGTGGTAAGGAACCTGATCTACATGAGTCAGTTCTACAGTCATGTCTTTCTCTTCATTATGCTTCAATCACAATTTCAAAACTGGTTGAATTTCTAGAAGTAATGAATATAAGTCTTTCTCTTCTATGAAGATAATTTCATAGGCTGACCATTCTTGTTTCTCTGAGAAGTTTTATAAATTTCCACAGTTTCTGGGGGTTTTTTCATATATGTTAAGGTTTTTGTCTTATTTTTAGGTAGCATGTCGCTCTTTTTCTCTGCTATATTTTCCTGTCCACCTTCTGTGACCAAATCCCAGCCACTCTTATAGATTTTTCATAAATTCAAGTATCAACTGAACAGATTTGTTTACAGGAGTGAGAAAACAACCTGCTTGTTTTAGCTTCTCTTGTGAACTGGGACACGGCATATTTTAGCTCGTTTGTCTGTTTCTTTAGAGAAGCACGACTGACATATTTCAGCTTAAAGGTCTGCTTGCTCTACAGGCAGCCTTTATGTTTTGTATGTATTCAGTCTTAAAAAATGTGCCCAATAAATCATCCACTTACACTAGAAGAAAATAGAAATACTTCTTCATTCTTTATTGTACTGAAATCCAGATCAAATTAACTCCTTTTGTCTTTGTTTTCCCTGCTAAATATCAATTCTTGCAGTAGTTATAAATGGGGGTTTTTTCAGTGAAATATTTTCTTATCAGTGATTTGCCAAGGTTAGATTACTGAGAGGAATATCCGGCACGCTGTGTTTCATACTAGCTTTTTCAAGAACATTACAGCAAATTAAGAGGTTTTCAATCTGTAGTTAATATATTGTGTGGATTTTGGGCTTTCATTGAATACATCCTCTCCTGAGAAAGAAATAGGTGCCCAGTGTTAAAAGTAAGAAGAGACACTGAGAGGTCTGAGGTTCACCCAGTAAACTTTGATGGGGCCTTTGGCTTGGGCTATCAAGGAGTGTAGTCAAGGGAGGGGAAGAGTGCAAGAACACAGGTATAACGAGGCAGTGGTATAGGTTTTAGAGCTCTGCAGGTAGTGCCAGCAAAGAGCAGTGCTAAGGAAGACTAAGGAAGAAGCAGTACCAGACCTAGAAGAGACAAAAAGGAAGCAAAAATTTCAGAAGGCAGCTAGAAGAAGGAGGTTGCAGAAACCTGATTTGGCTAAGCCACAATAAAACAGAAAGCATTGCTTTGCATGAAGCTGTACTTCATGGTTCTATAAGAGAACAGAGGCATGAAACTCTTGTCAAGCCCTACGGACAAACATAGTAGTACGGTAAGTGTTGTTCTCCACCCATTCCTGATAGAATGTGACAAGAAGAGAAAAAGCTTGACCAAAAATGATGTAGTTTCAGATTTTCCACTCCTAATTTATCAAGTTTAGAATAAAGTTAGTGAGAAAAGCGGGGGGGAGGTGGGGGGCTGTGGGGGACGAAAGGGTTGTGGTAGCTGCTTTCCAAGAAGCGGTCAAAAGGCTCCTTGGTAATTTGAGAGGAGAACGAAAAGAGAGCATGAGTTCATGGTTTCCAAATTCAGGAAGATAATAAATAAATGGTGCAAGAAATAGTGGTTCTCCAAATTTTGTCCTACTTGTAAGGGTATGGGGAAGGAGAAAGTGTCTGTCCTTTCAAGGGTATCTGATCAAAGGCCTGTTAAAAGCAAAAGGGAATGACAAGAAGAGGAGGAAGACATAAACAAGAACATAAAAAGATACAAACCTGGCTGACAAATGATAAGGGAGGCAGTAGTAAGAATCAAACCTGGTCAGTCACACTAATTGATAAGGGTAGGTGAAATGTTAGAATGTTTATTTCCATGAAACTGTCTGGTCATGGACCTTGTCAGATGGGATATTAAGAAAAAAGGACAAAATACACAGAGACACAGACTTGAGATTTGACAGACAAAACTAATGGAGACAAAGACAAGTAACAAACCTTGCCAGTCACGCTACTTTTGGTGAGTAATCAAGAAAATACAGGCAAACCAGGGCTTTGCAACTGGTAAGGATGTAAACATGAGGATTGTTGGAGGGGGGTCAGTGAAAACATGCAAAGTGATGAGGGAATGTGCATGGGAAGGAAACAAAGTGGAGAATAGAAACCATAGAATATAAAAGGGGACAGTTGCATGCAAAATGTGGCTGATCAGTGTGATCATCTGACTGATCCCTGCCCCTGCCAACCATATTCTGCCCTGTGTTCACATTAAATCCTTTCTAAAATATCCCTCTGAGTAATTTCACTCTATCCTATGTGTACATGCACGGCAATGACCAAGTGCCACCTACTACTGGAGTGGACTAAATGCCAGCTATTGGAGTAAGACCAGAGGTGTAAGCAGGTCTGACACCAGTGCCAGCTTCTGGAGCAGGTAAGGGGGGGCTTGGCCCCAGCCACTAGGGCTTGAGCCATGTGTGTCCCAAAAACACCTACCGGGAGGGAGTGGCACAAAGGAAGTGAGAGGCTCAGTGTTGGTTCCTGGAGTGGGACTATGGGTCACAATCTGTGCCTGGTACAGGCTGCCATGGGGAAAAGTTTCTGTATTTTCCCTAAGTTGAGGGGTGTGCATGTGTCCTTTGCTAGCAAACCCTAAGCTGGACTAGCCAGCAAGGAGAAAATCTTGGGGTCAGGCAGGGGCATCAATGGGGTGGAGGGTATCTGAGGGGATCTGTGAGCACAGGGTGCCTGTGATATGAGTGTCTGTGCACTGTTTTCTAGTGAGCCCCAAGCTGGACCAGTCGATGAGCAGGACACCCATAGGCAGGTGAGGGGGCCTGACCTGCAGGGGTACAGGGCAGAGTCACTGTGCTGGCACTGGGGGGATCCAAGACTGTTCATGTACTTGGCTATCTAGGGAGTGTTGTGTGAGCACCGGCCCTAGTGCCCTTCTTCTCCCAGCATGGAGGACAGGGATTTGGCTGTGTGTGCTTCTGCTTGATGCTGGCTCTGAAAATAGGTGTTGCTGGAGGTGGCAGGCTGTGGCCATACCAGTGTCCTCTGTGCATGTGGGTTTGTGTCTGTGGGGTAGATGTTCAGTTGTCCACTCAAATCTCCAAATGGGAATGCAGCATCTTCATTCCTCAGTATGAATCACTGCTTCTAACATCCTTTAAAAGTACTCAGGTGAGGGGAAATAAAGCAAACTACATTGAGATCAATTTAAAACCAAGAAAATAACATAGGCTTTAGGTTTGAGGTGGGGGGGGCTCCACCTTATTTCCACAATACATAGTATAATCTGACAGTCCAGAGATTCTCAGCAGTTTCAAAACCAAAATAGAGAAACTAATGAGAAATGATCCATAAGAAAAAAATAAAAAAACTGGGAAATATACTATGGATAGTGTCAACTATCCATAATGTAACAATTGTGGAAGCTGGAGGAGATGAAACAGAAGGAACCATAAAGAGACAGCAGATACACAGGTTCCCCTAAATCATCTCTTACCAGTACTCTCTGAGACAGAATTTTGGCTTAAACAGACATAGTGTTTTTATTTCCGTGTTCTAATTAACTGTAGAAAAGGATCTAAACAAACACTGACTTTTGTTCTTGGAGAAAATGTGGGGAAAAATTTTGTCTGGCAATTCTTGTGGGCATATTTATTTGTGAAAATGAACCAGAATTAGAACAGTAGTGCTCAAAAGAAATACATACAATACCATCAAGCTGGCTACTTGAGTTATTTTTTTCCAAAGAAACAGGAATACATAGTACAGAGACACTTTAAATCACCTCAAGAATTTCATTTTCCTATCCTTAATGCTAGTTTGAGTAGTAGATAAATATTAACAATTTTTAGAATTAAAAAAAAATGACCTGTGCAGAAAGTATGTGAGACAGTAAGTTTTTTGCATGTCAAGTCAAAAACCCCTACCTCTCTCTTTGGCTATATAACAAATTGATTTTTTCTGAACAAACTCTATGATGCTCACCCTTGCTTTCTTTCCAGTAACATTTTGAAAGCTTGTTTTAATTACAGCAAAGGTAGCTCTTATTGAAAATTTTCTTTCTGTTTAATGACTTTTTCTGCTTTTATAAGTTCAGCATATGAGTGCATAGTGTATCATAATCATTGTCAACAACTGCCAACACCAGAAACTGCATCAGTTAATACATAATTTAGTAGGCACTAAAGCACGGTGAGTTAATATGGTAAATCAACATCAGTGTGTGACAATTTACACTATTAGAGATTTTATATTGTGTCTAAAACATATTTCTATTTTCTGTTCAATTTTCTCCAGTTAACTCCCTCTTCAACCAGCCATGTTTATCATTCTCCCCTGATTTCCTCCCTATATTTCTAATTTCAGAACTCATTGTAACATACTCTCTGTTGTAATTGGTACTCACCACTTTCTTGCTTCAGAATCTCCTGTAAATGCTGTTAATGACCTTGTCCTTTCATCTTCTGGTTTATTAATGGTGATGTCCATCCATTCATGATTTGCAGATTTTTCAAGCAAGAACTGCTCAGAAAGGCTGATACAACTCTACTAACTTTGCCAGGAATTTTAATATCATTGGTTCGCACAAATCTCAGGATATTTTTCTGCACTGGTAAAACTCAGAGAAAAGTAAAAAAACTTATTCAGTGAAAAGTATTATCACTTTTGAGAGACTGT
The DNA here is from genome assembly GCA_013389985.1 of Dryoscopus gambensis. Classification (NCBI taxonomy): domain Eukaryota; kingdom Metazoa; phylum Chordata; class Aves; order Passeriformes; family Malaconotidae; genus Dryoscopus; species Dryoscopus gambensis. Next base: position 20,495 of record WEIT01038721.1, on the reverse strand, counting down.
TTTTAACTACTTGTCTTAAGTTTAAGGCATGATTACGGCAACTACATATACAGCAAACCTACAGGTACTCTTAAAACTGTAGGGGTTCTTTCAATAGTGAAAATGTAAAAAAGACTGGTTTTTTTCCTGACCCTTTTTCTCTCCCACCTGTTTTTGAACTGTATTTAACTTGTGGTATTTTTCAAGGGTTTTGCCACTCACTTCATTGGGCTTTCGCCTCCAAAATTTTATATGAATCTCTCTTAACAACATTAGAAATTATGTGGACCGAGTTAGTCATACTGTTTAAATAAAATCTTGGGACAGTGTTAATATACAATTTTTTCTATCTGAGACTATCTTTCTTCTGAATCCTTATAAAGTCACTTAACTTACTACCAAAGAAAGAGAAAACACTTTTAAAATTCTTACAGTAACAGGAGAATCAAAAGATATTTCTCGTGTAAATCCAGTTTACCTACAGTAGAACATACTAAAATGGTTTCTAACTATTGTAGATAGTATGAAAGGATGGAGTGTAAAGCTGACCTATATAAATAGATATTATTAAAGATGCAATGGTAATATTTCTAATCTTTCATATCACAGCTAGTTCTTAAGAGTAGGTAACTGTAATGAGACTATCAGTTATGTCAGAACTTTGCTCTGGCCTTTAGAGAGATAAGATGCACACATTTCCTAAGTTGTATAAGTGAGTAGCATACAAATTATTTTCCTAGCTGACAGTAAAAGCCATCAGTAAAATATTGCAGCATGTAGGAATAAGAATAGCACATACAGAAGAGCAGGACAATAAATGTGGGGTTTAGGGATTTTGGTGGGGGTTTTTTCCCTAAGGAATGGCAACAGCCTTAATGTGAATAAGCATATGACTTTCAGAAACGGCTTCAAAGATTTTCTTAGGCAGAAGAAAAAGAAAATCTTTCATTTAACTAAAATCAAAGTTATCTTTTTTTTTTGCTTTTATCATTAAATGAAAGACAGTCTATATGTTCTGTGCAATATGGTCTAGAAATGGGTTTATATTTTTATTCCTACTACGAAAGCTTGCAACATCCATAAAAGTGCAATCTTACACCAAAACTTCAAATCATATCACTGTTGCATTAGCTAATCCCATGGGCAATTTGTAAAAATAAACAATCATCAACATGAAACAGTACAGGTATGTCTTTGTTTTTTACAGATGGATTTTCATTTAATAAAAACCCATGCTTTTCTTATTCTCTTTAGGGTCTTTAAGTAAAAGGATTAAAGATTAAATCAATGAATGGAGCATGGATTCTAGGTAAACCAGCAAACCTGCAGTGAGGTCTCAACTGTCCCAAAAGCCAGCCAGCCAGCAGTTTTCAAGTAGTACATCTTATTTGAGATGTAATCAGGAGTCTATTTCTAAAGAGACGTTCTTGGATGATTTGAGCAATGCATTATGTATGACCAATAGTTTTGCTGTTATATTTACTATCCCAGTTATTGAGAAGCCTAAATCTTACCTATAGACCTTGAGATAAAAAAGACACACAAGAAATGTCAGCGAAAGAGCTTCACTTCCCAAGAAGATGAAAATTAACTCACTCATATCAAATCTAGTTTAATTGCAGAACACAGGAATTATGAACAGGTGGCAAAGTATCGGATGACATTGAAAACTGTCAGCTCAAACTCCCAGGTTGAGAAGGGCTTAGAAGGTCTCCTCCTACTTCCCAGAGAAGTTTTCTGCCATGCTACTGATAAGAAAGAGATAGATACATCCCAAGTGCAGCTCTGAATTTCCTTGGACCATTCAAACATATCCTTCTCTGTGATATTTCCAACTACCTGTCATAGGTATTCCAAACCTTACTAAATATTGTCACTCCAGGACCCGAAACCTCCTAGTTTTCACTTAGTTCAAAAGAAACAGGACATCTAAGGTCAGGTTTATGAGTCAGTCTCCTAATCTTATGAATCATTCTCTAAGTCCTCTCCCAGAGTTAGGTGCTAGAACCATGAAATTTAAAAGCTTTTGTTTAATGTCCCTCTGTTTACTAATATTTTCTAAATTTAGGTTTTTCATATATTCAAAACACCACAAACAGACTTATTAAACATTTGTTCCACCCTTCCCAAGTTGCAAATGTGGTTTCTAACCTCCATTATCACTGAGTTAGTTCAGAAGTTCAGTTAGTGCATCCTGACATCTGGATTTCTTTTCTTGGTACTTCTACTGGAGCAGTATTTGGAGACTGCTCCAGAATCTACCAACTTAAAATCTTTTGGTTTTCACCTACATATACTATTTCATATTAAAATCTATGCCAAAACCAGGAAACGTGTCTTTTCTGTTTACATCTACGATGTGTTTAAAAACTGCAATTGTAGTCAGCATTTTGAAAGAGAAAGCCAGTTAGTCCTTGAGATTCATACTCAAGGTCTGCCTTGAAAATATTCTATTAATGACCACCAGAAAATGATTTTCAGTTTATCAAAGCCTATCAAATCTGATTGCATCTGTCTGGCCTGTCCGGGGCTCCATCACCCTGCCAACAGCCAAGGAATCCATTTCAGGCTGCTCAGGGGGAGCCCTACTTCTCCTGGCCCCTGAGCCCAGGAAGCCACCAGCCCCCACAACACTTTGACACCATTGCAGCACAATTCATTCTAGTTTTATCCTTTTTTTCACTTCCATGTCATTTTACACAGCTTCTACTAACTTCCTTTCTTTGACAATGAAGGTAAAAATTTCACCAGTAATAACGTATCAAATCTTTTAAGAAGAGAAGAATTAAAGCTACTCTTGTTGTTTTGCAAAAAAAAAAGTTACGTTATTAAGGAAATCATGTTTTTTATTTCATTTTCTTTCTGCTCATATATCTTCCTTTTTTATTCCTTCTACTTAAGGTAAGACTAATAGGTAAGTAGGAAAAACAATCACTCTTATTTTGCCATGTTTGAGATTTCTTTTTCCTGTTCTTGCTATGTATTATCCTATGTGCAATCCTGTGCTATACTATGTGTTTTCATTTTCAAAAATCTGGCTACTGGAAATGCAATTTCTTTAACCACTTCTTTCCAAAGGTTAAGATAGAAATTACCTGATCCTTCCAAATCTTCTTTTTGCTGGTTCAGTCTTGAACTTATGCATTGTGTGATGCACTCAATATTTTGTTTGGGATATATAACAGGGGTTTATTTTCAGAGTCACTGAATATCATAACACCGTACTCAAGGACACATCCCAAATGTAGGGCCAGGAAAAGTTTTCAGCTCATTGTAGCTTACTCATAGAATTCTCATTATAGCTTATTCACCTTATTCAGTAGTCAGTGGATAAAGAGGGGGATCTTCAAATGGACAGTTGTGCTTTTACAAACATTTTTTTCCCCTGAAATGGGAGAGATGTACCTTCAGCATTGAGTCAGACTGTCTGGCTCTTAGCATAGAGATTTATTTTAAACTAAGTCATAAAAAATAGCTATGTATTTAATTAATGGACCTGTTTAATTTGAGTGACAGGCTCTACCTGTGTATTTCAATTTAGTTTTCGCATAATCACACAAACCTTAGAATTTAGGACTGAAAGGGAACACTATCATTTAATGAAGAAACGTAAAGATTACTTTAACTTTTTTGAAGAGCATTTCTCTTCATAATTCTTTAACTGAACTTGACTTCAGGCAAAACGCATTTTTATTCAAACATTAACTGCTATACAAACCTGAAAAGATAATTTTGTAATCCTTTTATCAATTTAAAACAAAGGGTGCAGTGGTTGAGTTTAATTAACGAAAAGTAAATTGCTTTCTGTTAGCTGAATTAATATGTATCTATGAACCATGACCCTTTCCTTTCATTCACACTGGAAAATTACTTAAAATGATAGTCCTTTTCAAACTATTTGTATAAAAAAGGAAAATTAATATCATGATATTAATCCAAGCTCGGAGAGCAAATCATAGGGGTTTTTCCTATTATTTTCTATTAAAAGTTATCTGAGAAGGGGTGAAAACTAATTTAAGAATTACCTTCAATTTTATTCCTTCCATTTATAAATTCAGTATTTTTAGTTAGTCAAGATCAGACTCTTATCTGGCATAAACTGCTGCATCAAGATTTATTTTTTTAAATTCCACTCTGACATAACATTATCAATCAGAAAATCTTTACCTTGACTTTATAAATGAGGTAACTGAGGAACAGTGAAATAACTGTGGCTTGTCCTCTACCATTTTGTGAACAATAATCAGTAATTGATGTAAGAATATAAGCCAGAATACCAAAAAGATGATTACAGGTCTATGCCTTGAAATTCCTTAATAGAAGTTGTACTACGGGTATCGGGTAAAAGATACAGAATCAGGTAAAGTTTTAAGCAACACTTCCTCCAGTCAAATCAATTGTAGCTTTCAAATCAAACTTTGTAAACACCATTGTATAAAATATGAACTTCACAAAACACAATCCAATCTGTGTTACCCTGTCAGAGACTGAAATATTACAGTTTATGACTTAAACTTTTTCATTAAGGACTTTTAAAACTGTATTGCAAAAGCTGCAGAGAAGAGCAGAGCGCCGCACCCTGAATGGGGCCCTGACTGAGGCCTTACACTGCTCGCTGGTGAAGAGAAGACAAACAACTCAGGGCTGAGGACATTCCCAAAGCACAAGCTTAACACCTCCAAGGTGCAGACCACAGCCCCAGGGCCATCAGCTGCCAGGCTCGCACAGACCCTGCACCACAGGGTAGGGGGAGAGAGGCTTTGGGTGTGTGCTGGAAAAGCCCCTGGTGAGAGGCGCAGTGACCGCCCGTCCTCCACTGTGCAGAGGAGGCCCGCTGAGGGGCCCTTCACCCGGGGAAAAGCTTATCCGCAGCGCAGGGGGTGACATGGCCCATCAAAGGGCCCCCCTCAAAGGGGTCCCCAGACCCTGCACCAGAGATGATACAGCAGACCCTCAGTGCTGCAAGGGACACTGTCAAGCTGGGCCCTGCAAGGGAGGCACGTGGCGTTCCCACCCGGCCCAAAGTATATTTTAATTCACTGGAATCTTTACTCTTTGATGTGTGGCTGTGTGTGTCTCCGTGGCGTGGCATGACACTGGGGGACCCTCACGACCTAGAAAAGCAGATGGAAGGGAGCAACGAGACATCGTTGGGACCCCTGGATGGGTGATATTCTTACCTAACCCCTGTCACCGCTCCCTGTTCCCGCATCCCCCACGCACACTTTCTCTATGTCTTTCTTTCCTTCTTTTCTCTTTCATTCTCTTTGCTTCTTTTACTGTTAAATAAAATACATCTATTTTTTGGCACCAGCATCTAACCTCGTTTGGTTTTAGTCTCGTTTTTGGGAATATTTTGAACCTTCTCAAAGTTCTATCCGGTTTATGGACAGAGACTTAGTTTTTCTTTACTCTTCTGGGTTTAAACCGGATCAACTGAAATATGCTGTCCTCAACATCACTATTACAAAAAAGATCTTATCATGGGAAAATGAAATTTGTTTCCTGATATTCAGAATAAAACTGTATCATTGGAATTGAAGCTGCAATTGCAAGTCTGCCTGGTTGGATCGACATGACTGTAGTGTACAGTCTTGAGGCAAGACTTGAAATTTGATTTGCCATACATCTAGGTAATTTATGAGCTTTAGTGCCTGCATGGTGAGATCTGGAGCAACTCCTTCAGCATTATGGAAGAGTAACCCTTCAAGGGACACTTCAGAAGACTGTCCACTTGCTGTTCAGAGGATTGCACCACTCTGCAGCAGACTTGGTTTTCTATTTGGCACTAGTCCATCTAAAATATTGCATTTCAGCCTTCCTGCAGAACCACATCATGAAAATCAGGCTGTCAAACCAGTTTCCAGAGAAATCTTCAGCAACAACTTTGCAAAGACAAATAGGATTCTTAGGCAGGCTAATGTAATTCTAGGAGCAAAATCCATAAATTTCACAAGCTTTAGAAAATGCATCTCAGGTAAGAATGTGTGTAGCTTTTATGCCACAATGAGAAGCAAACTTTATTCAGAAGGGCAGCAAGGGTATTATTATTCAGAAGAAAAGGAGCAGACTTAAAGAAGGTACCACTGATTCTGCCAAAATCTTCATATGCCTAGGAATTGCTCATGCTTGAGGGTTTTTCCAGGATAAGAGGTCAGTAGTGAAACTATAAAATTCCCCTTTTCAAACTATAGATTTACATTAAAAAATTTACATCAATCACCCACAGAATGCTGCACTTAACTCTTTCACTGATTTTCATAGAATCATTCACACTATTTTACAGTTTAAAAACAGTTAAAACTGTTTATTCTTATTTTCAAGGCAACCTGGACAGGTTTTTTAGTTTATTTTACTCTTTCCACTCCTCTGTTTTAGAGAAGTTCCTTTATTTCTGTTTTTTTTATACCTAGTATCATCTGTCACACTGCAGAAACTAACTGCCACTTCAGGCAACCCAGAAGTTAGAACCCAGAAGATCCCTCTTACAGCGTAGTGGGATTTGCAAATTTGTTATGTCTGTGCTCATGAATAAGTCTGTGGGAAGATGACAAATACTGCAGCCCCTTCTGTCTTTTCTACCCCTAGCATTCCCTAGCACATTCCATGTTTTTTTGTCACAGGACATGGGAGCTGTTTAAAACCCATGTCTAGACACATGCTTGTTTCATTTAGTACCCAGATCTAATTATTTAATTATTCCTAGTCATACAAAATGCAGTTTCAAGAAAAGTTAGTTCTATTCTTTAGCCCTGTAGAAGCATAAGTTAAAATGCCATTTCCCATATTTTGTGAGAAGACAGAACCATGATAGTCTAGCTGTAAAAGCACTGTCAAATTTTCGCTTTGCACTTCCCATACTCCACCAATAGATTGTCCTGTGCCATTGCACAAAATACACTGTGTTCCTCTACATTATAATTCATTCTTTTGTTTGAAAAGATCCCTCCATGCTCCATTTGTTAGAAGGAGTGGAATTTGCAAGATTCTGTAAGAATCAAAACTAGAAACAATTACCAAATACCAAAACTAATTTTGAAACTGTGTCCATTTCTGGACTCCCCCACACAAGGAAGACAAGGAGCTACTGGAGAAGGTCCAGTGGAGGACAACGAAGATGATGAGCAGCCTGGATCTCTCTTATGAGGAGAAACTGCAGGAGCTGGGCCTGTTTAGTCTGGAGAAGAGAAGACTGAGAGGAATCTCATCAATACATCTAAATACCTCATATGCAAGTGCCAAGAGGATGGTGCCAGAGCGTTTTCAGTGGTGCCCAGCGACAGGATGCAGAGCAGTGGCCATAAACTAAAGCAGAAGTTTCACCTCAACAAAAGGAAGAACTTTACACTGAGGGAGGCAGAGCACTGGAACAGGCTGCCCAGGGAGGTCGTGGAGTCTCCCTCTCTGGAGACACTCAAAACCTACCTGGTCAAATTCCTGTGCCACCTGCTCCAGGTGACCCTGCCTTGGCAGAGGGTTGGACTAAATGATCTCCAGAGGTCCCTTTCAACCCTAAAAATTCTGTGATTCCATGATTCTATGATCTGAATCCTTCACAATTAACCCCATAATTCTGGAATTCCTCTTCTTCTCAGTGTCTTTAATTTATTGCTAACAATAATCATATCAATAGAATTAACAAAAATTAAGAAAGACAGAAATAAAAACAGAGTGAAGGTTAACTTCTGCTCATACTACAAAGAACAGACTGTGTTACTCTGAAATGCTCATATACACATCTTTGTTTCCTCATTGTTCAAAAAACTCATTCTGTTATAGCTGTTCTTCTTCTTTCCAGCTTATAAATAGTCCTTTTGACTTTGGTAATTTTACTTCCTGATCTAAGTATGGTGAAGAGATTTGGTGTAATGTTTCTTCACTATTTTCTTTGGGTTTCTGGAGGAGGAATATTTTGGGTTTGTTTTTTTTTTTTTTTTTTTGGTCTCTAGTACTAACTCACTCCCAATCCTATTCCTCCTCTAACAGTTTCCATCAGGAGAGACAGATTCCTGCCTCTGTCTCTTCAAACATGGAGCCAAATAACGTTTCAGATTGTTTCTTAGGTGACATCACTTAGCTTTGCAGTTATTTTCTGAAAACTTGGACAGAAACAGAAGGTTTTTCGACTAACACAGAAGCAGAATATATCTGACTGAAAATGCATTACTTTTCTCAAGGCATCTCTGTAATTACATTTATTGAAGACACGCCTGTTGAAAATTTCATAATCAATTTATCATTCAACAGATTAAAAAAAAAATAGACTTTTTTCTACATAACAGGTGCACCTGGACACTAGTGATTCCAGGAGTCTTAATGCAATGAGAATAATAGATATGGAGCCATGTGAAAATGAATATAATTCTGTGAAGAGGTCCTTGAAGCATCATAAACTATGCCCACAGTAGTTAAGCATTTTGCCTCGAATGGGTAATTTCCTTCTTTTTGACATATTCTAGCAAACTTGTATTTGTTTATATAACAGATTGACTAAAATAATTTTTCTCAAGTGACTTTAGCTTGATTTCATGTTATCTTCTGATTTCTCACACTGCTGGAACGAACTACAGTCTGTGACATGATATGTAATTGCATGCAAAATCAAAATTTTCTCTCTTCCACATTTTTAGCATACTAACATCCACCCTCCTTTGGAATCTAATCCCCCACCCTCACTCCTGCATGAGATCGTTATGATTCATGCAGCTGTACTTATGAACAAGCAGTCTGTTCCAGCACCTTTATTTTGTGTATTTTTATGCCCTTTCCCTGCTTCTTCCCCCCTTCCCTCATCAGGTGAAACAAACCACCTTTTATTTCTCCCAATCATCACATTTTTTCCATGGGATCCAATGTCTACTAGTAAGGGTCATGAATTTGGAAGCAAAGTTGTGTCCCCTCACAAGATATTGTTCACCCTCAGCCTAGTGGTGATGGGGAATGTTGGAAAGACAGCGCTGATGCTGTGCCAGCGCTGCTCAGCAGTTGCCAAAACACTGGTGTGTCATCAACACCTTTCCAGCTACCAATGTATAGCACTGTGAGAGCTGCTGTGGGGGAAATTCTCTCCATCTCAGACAGATCATAAATATGCAGAAATACTCAGGGTGTTTGCTGACAACTCTAACAGGATGAAGAAGGGAAGAATGCTATTAAGCAAAGCTGTTACAGCTAAAGAAAGGCTGAGACCAAACTGTTAAAATATTCACTAAATGTCTGACAGAAATATGAAGGTCATTTCATTCCAGATTATATCACCCTGCACTTCATTACATGCTGCACTCATCTAAGAGACTATGTCCTTATGACTTAGCCTATTTTTAAACCCCAGATAAAATTATGCATTCTAAATCTATAGTTTTGTCATTTTTCAGGCTCAGCACATGAATAAACATTCGATATAACAACTGCTTTCACTTGTTTTAATTGCCCTTTTAGTTAATATTTAACACTGTGGTGTGTTAAAAGAAATTATTTTATTAGCAGGTAAAAGCCATTGCTCTCTTAACAAAAAGAAAGTAATTTTCTACACTAACTCCAAAGAGGGCACACTATAAAATTTAAATATTTGCAAAAAAAATTGAAAATCTAGAGTTTCCTTGTGTCCCATGGGTATTGTTTTAGTTAAGAAACTTTGTATTAAATTAAAGGCACTTTGGGATCAACCAGAATTGATATAAGAAGAAAAATATTAAGGACATTTGAAATAAAATACTAAATCTATTGCTGGTATTGATTATGAAATAAGGAAGCGTTAAAGTCAGCCTGGGAAGCACAGAAAGATGCTGAAGAAGGCATTTCTAAAAAGCAGAACTACTAAGTTTTGTGACTGCAACAAAGTATCTTTTTGTGTCTTTTTTTTTCCTTTGTAGAAAAATATAATTGTGAATTAATAAAATATTGAATCTTTCAGAAGAGAAATCTTGGAGTGAGGCTTCAGGTGAAGGAATTGTTTCTTTGATTACTTTCCCCATAATACAAAGCAGAGTTTTCCATTAATACTTGCTGGTGAAAAGAAAGGGACTACTGATTTGGGTTTTGGGTTTTTTTAAAGAAACAGTGAGGTTTATTCTTGTGGCTACAAACTAAATTCAAATGACATACTTCCTAGCAGAACATTTCAAAAGAGTTCTTGCTGTAAAATTCATCTCCCTAGACACCTGTGGGAAAAACCAAAGCAATCATCTCCCTCTGTACTATGATGAAAAAGAGAAGTTTCCACAGGACAGCTCATACTTCCTATTTAAGAGATTATTTTTTGTAGGTGAACCTTTTTACTTTTATAGTTTTTTTTACTATAATAGAACTTACATGATTAAATTAGATGGGTAAGTTCTGGTTATCTTAGGATGCAGTTCTACTGTCCATACAGAAAACGTGCACTGCATAAGCACCCTAGGATGTTCAATCACTCACCTGGGGCTGGCAGATGAGGTGCAGAAGATATATGCCTTTATGGAGCAACAGAAACTTTAGGGCACCTCCAAAAGGGCTAAGACATCTGTGTCTTGACATCAGATAACTCCTGTCCTACTCATATAACTACTGCACAGTGTATGCTAATTGTACACTATTTGAACAGTGACCTACTCAGTGATACCTATTTTTACATCAGTCTTACGTTATTGATTTAGGAAAAAAATTTAACCTTTAGATTTCATAAGATTTAATTAATTTAGAAATCCCAGAAAAAGTGTTTGTTGTCCTAGAGATGATTGAACATAATGCTATTTCTCATGCTTTATTTACACATTCACAATCTATGTACACAACAAATGAAGTTGAAACACCAACACCATCCTCTGTTCTCCTTAAAATCTTTAAAGAAAGAATGGAGAGGGGACATAGATAAAATATGTGACTTTCATAAAATACATTGATTCATTTTTCTCTTTTTCTGTTTCTTCAGATGAACACGTTCCAGCAACTTATTGCATGAAATGTTGGTGAGATCCCTGGTGAAGATGTGACTGCCATCAAATAGTGTTGAGAGTTCTTGGTTTCTGCTGAACAGGATGCAAAGGCAAACTTTTAACATGAAAGCCGAGATTTAGAGCAATGAAATTTCCAATTTAAAAGATCTTCTTTTGCAGTAAAGCCTGTTCTATTTAATGTGCATTGGTGTACATGAAATACATATCAGCAGAGTGAATTTCACCACTCTTATGAAAATCCATTCTTTCTCCATTTACCATTATATATCCTTCAGGCACAGTAGGATTCACATAGATTTGTAAGCTAAAGAACACGTCCTGGTCCAGTTATAAACAGGAATTTTTTATGCATTAGAAAGGGTATAACTTATGTTTACAGTACATTTCATTGCATTTCTGAGTTATGTTTCTATCTTAAGCAAAGTAAAATTTGTTCCTTTTGAAAATTCAAAACTCACTTTATTTTGAATAAATCATTTTTTAAATAAAATCGAGAGAGCTAGGTGTATTCTGAAATGAGCATGTTATGAGACCCTCTATCCTGTGTTAGGAATTTTATTTACTTTCATTTAAGGAATAAATATTTAATTTTGAGATGAAGAAAATTGCTGTATTGTGAGGATGGCTTGTAGAAAGCTTTTTACTCTGGTTAATATTGTTTTGCTGCTCACCAAAACACACATTGATTTAGTGTTTGCTAAAAACAAAGAGGGACATATTAAACCTTATGTACAGAGAGATGCTGACAAGCATGGGCTACTTCACAAAGAAAACTACAAAACTTTTCAAAAGTTTTTCACTTTTTGGTTGGCTTTTGGAAAATCATTCTAATTGAATATTAAATATATATATTTAGACTATATAAATGGAAAATTATTTAGTATACAATTTCAGTACATGCCTTAAAATAGGGCTTATTAACCAGCATACAACAATTGGAAAATTTAAAATCTGAATTAAATGTTTAATTTATTGCTTATGATGATCTTCATTTGAGGATCATACATTCAGATGCAGTGGCTGTCCTGCTCTGATCCATTTGTGTTTGGAAGAAGCCTTGGATCTCAATTCTCCAGACTAAGTTTCAATTTAAAGTTTTCTTGACGTTGATCTGAAGATCCTTCTATGAAAAAAAATGGAATGGGATTTTTCCACAGTAATTTAGTTCCAGCTGCTACCAGAGGATTTGATATTCCACAGGGTTTCTCAACCACATCTTTATTTCCTTCCATGTTGTAAAAAGCCCTAGTATTGGTGGTTTTTTACAGAGCTCCACATATGCAGAGAAGTAATTTTTCCTGGGCTGTCCATGATTATCTAAAAAAAACCAAGTTCTGTAGCAACATAACATTAAAGAATTTACACAGTAGAATAAACCCTATTTGTTGCTGTCATTTTAGTAAATCAGTAAAATAATATTATTAGATTTCTTACCTCATTGTAAATTTATAGTAATACTATTTAACATTTATCCAGGATATTTACAAATTAGTTACATTCCAAAGCACTTTTTAAACTTTAAATAAGTGACTTGTAGAAGGTAGGAAAGTTTGGGGTTTTTTTTTATTTCATGACATTTACAAATTAACATAGCAATTATAGCATAAAGAGGCTTCATGCCTTAAAAAAAGTATCTTCTTGTGGTGTATTTATGTAGAGGTTTTGCAGACATAGAATATTCTATATCTTTTCTCTTTATTATATCCTCAGTAGTTTTTGAAGAATTTTAAAACATGTTGGTAACTTTTAAATTCTACATGTGTGCAAGGGATATATATCTCCACACAGGTAATTCAGCCTTTTGGTTTATGGACAGACTTGTGAATATAAGGGTCTTCTTTATAATTTTTTTATCATGTTTGTATGTTTTTCTTGGCAGTATATCCTGGTATTAATATGTAACTGATTAAACTGTCATATAACTAGTGCTGTTGTTTGAAAAACAGTCCCAAAATATTATTAAGTGCATCTCTCCTTATCCAGATACAAGTAATAAATTTTTCAAAGTCTGAAAATACTTTATAAATGGGGTGATCTTAGAAGAGTTTTGTAGACACGTTTTTTCTTCTAATGCATCTTGCTACTAATTAGATATCCTTGTAATCTTTTTTCTGGAAGTACAAAGCTATTTGAATATAATTGCAATGATGTGGACTTTAAGCCAGTTGAAAGCATCTGAGGATGTCCAGTAAATCATGTATTGCAGCCCAGAATGGAGAGTTTTTCCTGGTTGGGATAATTTATTTATTCTCATATATCTAGAAGGGGATACAAAACCCAACAACATAAATCTTCACGCTTAAAAAATCATTGCATTTCCAACACCAAAAAAATTTGAGCAATCTTTTTCAAATAATACCTTAAAGATAGTTAAAAGCACTAAACTGTGATGGGGGAAACCTGCTGCTAAGCTTTTGACTATTTCTCTTTGCCTCTTCCATCGTTAAATGAGTTTGATCTCTCTGATGAATAACTTAAGCCAATATCAATGCTATGACTGAGGTACCATCGGAGACACGACAGAAGCCTCGTACTGGTGACAAAATCATCATTGCCAGTACAATTCTCACACAGCTCAAGGTCCAAAGGCTTTGCAACTGCAGACAAGAACACTTCTTATGTAATATGACTTTTACACAAAACTTGATACATTAGTTTACTCATTAGATGAACAGTTTGCTCAGGCACAGTGCATCACTAAATATTCTGTATCTACCCAAACATTTTACCGTTTTTCAAGATGGAATTTAAATCAGTTTAGTTACTAATGTTAATTTGTTTTTCCAAATGCTTGCAGGTTTTTTTTTCATGACACAATATCAGAAAAGATATTTTGCATTTAGTTGTTCAAGTTCATTTATAATTAATGAAGGTTAAGTATATACAATCATGTCCAGTGAACTGTCAGTGTTTTGTACTGCTTAATCAGGGCTAGCATGTTCATTTTGGCATGAAAAAGCATCTAAAAAAGAGCAGCAAGATAGCCTTCATCTGGGACAGAAAAATTTTTGGTGTTAAAGCACGTGCTACTATCATTAGGTGGCTTTGACACTAAAGCTCATTTCTGCCCCTATCTGCAGGATGGGTGATTGATCATATAGAACAGTGGGGATCACTGTGGATCAATACATGGATATTCAGACTGGAAAAAAACTCTTCTGGAATATAGATATGGGCAAGACATGCGGAATTTTACAGTAGGAAATAGAAATTTATTGGAATCTTTTGCTATATAAAATTTGAAATAGAATGATTTTTTACACCTTTTTCCATACACTCTTTGGTTTATTTCCAGGTTTTCTAATTATAGAAAGCATTTATAATTCCTATTTAAATTCGAGGATATATTTCTAATATTTATGGATTTGCTTTCATATTGTCTATCTCTAGAGCACTGTTCTTTAGCATATTATATTTTGATAACTATGACAATAATGAAACACAGTGTTAAATAGCATATTTACTAGTACACTTGAAGACATCTAATAAAGCACCTGTTCAGAAAAACATCTGCCAGTGATCAATTCCCTGAGTAATAAAACAATGCAGAAAATCTGTCTTCCTGTTAATAAGACTAGTATGTGAGTGGATTAAAATAAATTATCAGTTTCACATAAGGTTTCAGCCTGAGGACAATGTTCCACTGGCTTGAAAGTTTGAGTCTAGCCACATTTTTCATTTTTTAACAATCAGTCAAGTCTGAATACAAAGACTCAGGAGGTGCCTTAAGGTCTTAACCCACCTGATCGTTATACAACAGAAACTGGCCAAGGCAGAAACCCTTATCTACTCAAACAAAATTAATTGCTGAAAAGTTATTTGTTGGTTTTACATTTTGCCTAGAGAAAAAGAAGATGCATTTCCTTGCCAAGCATGGGAAAATAGCCTAACATGTTCTTCGATATTTGAAGCCTTTCCACCTGCTGGAAATAAAAAGTTAGATATGCCAGCAACAAGAAAACGCGTCTCCTGTAGTACAGACTCTGATGTGTGACTGCCGCACACCACACGGATCCTGGTTCCTCAGGTACGGGAGCTGGAGGCTGCCCTGAAGGGACGCTGTCCGTGGTACTGAACCCCCGCCCGAGACGCTTCTGACTGGGTTTGAGGGCAGCTATTGCGACCCTGCCTCCGTGTCTGAAACCGCACGGCGGGCGCGGTCCATGTGGACTTCTGCAGAAGGACATGCAGTAATATACAGAACTGTTGCTGCATTTTTAAAAATATCTTTGTCTTTGCCAAGGCTGAAATAAAAACCTGCTGTCAGCCATTTGCTTCCTTTCACACTAAGGTAAAACTTTTTATATATATATAATTTATATATACATATATATTTATATGTTTCTATATTTATAATTATTTATTTATATTTTATATATGCATATATATATGCACACATATGCATACATATATACATATATACATATATACATAGAGAGAGAGAGAGAGACATATGTATATATGTATATAGATACATTTACCTAAATTTTAATATATTAAAATGTCTTTCTTTATACAATGCTTCAGCATATTTTGCATAAGATTATTTCCTTATTTTTATTATTATCTCATGCAACTACATTAAATAAAACATAGAACGACTGAATTCTGTAGATAGTTCAGAGCTCCAGCTTCCATTGAAATCTCCGTTTTACTAAGAAGTTATGGATCACATGCTGCAGTCAATTCATCTTCCTACCTCCTTTGAGGCCAAAACTATACAGCATAACATTTGGCTTTTAATACCAACTATATGTTTAAAAAAAAAACAAAGAAAAGAAAGAAGAAGAAAAGAAAAAAGATTGCAGTCTCCATGCTGAAAAACACTTAAACGCTTTGATTCAGGGGTAATGGGACCCAAATGGTAGCTGAATAGACAGACGCTGAATTTACTGCTTCTATTTAGTATCAAATTTTACAGGCATGAACATATAACTAGGCCACTATCATACCAAGAAAAACTTCTAATACGGTTCCATTTTCATTTTGTATAATTCTGTTCTGTTGCTTCAAAGCATCACATGCTCTCCAAGTTCTCTGTGAGTTTTGAAAAAATAGAGTTGCATTAGCATTTGCTGTTTAATTTCAAAAAGATGTTCCTTGTCTCCATAAATATACCAGAAACATATTTCTAAGAAAAATCCCTGAAAAGATATATTGATTATTCTTAAGCTTAATATTAGAAATGCCAGAATTTATTTAATTTCTATGAATGCACAGGAGTATTAATAAAATCAAAACCAAAAACACTTTGTAGAATTTTACCTGTGAAAATAGAAAATTAAAAATTAGCATCAGACCTAAAACTGAGCCTTAGATTAATTGCTGATATCTTCTCCCTATGCACTTGTTTTGTTAAAACTTGTGCTAGGACTTGTGCATGTTAGTACAAATATATTAAGCACTATCAACATTATTGAATGTACTTCCCATAGGTCTGATACTGACTTCATAGCATTTAAGTGGAGTCCACTTCAGCCCCTTAGCTGGTTTATATTCTCCATAAATCTTTTTAATAATATCAGATGCTCACATAAGAAAATGCAATTATTTATTTATTTATTTATTTATTTATTTTATGCTTGTCATTAAATAAATCATTTAATGATTTTGACTAAGCTTCTACACATATTTCAAGATTTCTTTATTTCAATCACATATATGTGTATTTATATTATATATAAATGTAGGTGATTAATCACATAGGCTTATTCCATGCACTTAAATTATCACACAGCATTACCTTATACGATCATGCATTTCTTAGAATTACTAACTGATGTTATCTTTATTTCCCATTTGAATATGCTAAATTCCAAGAAGTACACTCAGTCTGTGCAAAACTTTGCAAATTTCCTATAAGAGTCTAAACTCCAACAGAAAAACAGAAGCAATACGGTGTGTTCCCAAACGCTGTCAAAATGAAAGACAGGAGTACTGTTGGGTTTTTTGTTATTTCCTGGACTTATTTTATGTGGCTTCAGTTCTGACGTTAATGTTCATCAGTAATAAAGTGAATTCCTTTTGACAGTTCCTTAAAATTCTCAGGAATGTTTCTGCAAAATGAAACCATATTGCTCTTATAAAGTGTACTGTGTCTGACAGCTTGCTGACTTTCTGTCAAGGAACATACACTCACTTCTGGGAAGCTGAAGTTTAAAAAACCAAAAAAAGCACAGAACTAAATTTTGGAAAATATTCTCAATTTGCCCAAGAACAAGATGCTGAATTATACATGCAGACACATGGAATTTGGGTGCAACTTTTTATGAATTTTCAAACATTTGAATGTTCAAGGGCTTTGTATTAGACATTAGAAAGTTTTCACAGCCCATTCTAATAAATTTCATCCACCTTGACTCACGAAGTATTTTAAATTAAATGCGTTGATCCAGATGCACAACACTCATATCCTGGATATGTTATTTTGAAGAGGGAATATGAGCTGTTCAGACAGCTAATATACCTTTTGAGAAAGGCATAAGAGCTGTAGCACCTTAACAGGTTTCCTTCCAGTCTATTTACCCATAAATCTGAGTTGAACCTAACAATAAAGTCTACCCAAGTGCCTGCTCTCCTGTTTTCATTTCACCCGCAATAAAAAGAGTTTCAGTGAAGCTTTTTAACACTCATACACAAACCAATTATAGTAGAGAAGCTATTCAATACTCAACACTCCCAAAGAAGGCACAAACATGAAATTATGCGGTGACTCTATGACTCCATTCAGAAAGGAGCAAAGCAGTTGTGTCTGGGTAACTTTTACTGAGGAATGTGACAGCTTATTATGTCTCTTTCCCCTCCTGTAATAAAAAGGTGTATTGTTCTGCATGAGAAACATGACTGTCCTTTCAGTTGTCTGAGGCACAGTGACCTAAACTGACACCTTCCATGTCAATCATATTTTCACCTGCACTCTATTTCCGTGCTGCAAGCCTAAGGCTTACTATGAAAAAATATAGAGAGCATTACTCCCCCAACAGCATGTTTAAACATTCAATATCCTCTCAGTGTTCAAAACATCTTTGCTTAACTGAAGCAGTAGCTACTGCTATATTTTAACAAGCAGAGTATTTTCAAACTCTCTAAATACTAACGATGACACTAGCAAACAATCCATTTGCATTTGAAGGTTACCCTCAAAGACAACTGATAATCCTTAGCAATATCCAGCACCATGAGATATTTGAACAGAAAGAGAGAGGAACATCTCAGGCAACTGTTAGGAATCACAGTTTGCAGTAAAACAGATGATAAATCAATGAGTCAGATGATAGTGAAAAAGTGAAACAGTAGAATTCACTGAATTTCAAAACAATAGAATACATTGCGGGTTTTTTTTTTAAAAAACCACCTTTTAACTGAAAGCTGGTTCTGGTTTCCTTTTCCTTAATGTTGCTGTGACTATTGAGACCAGGTACATCTGATCAAATGAAGCAAAGCAAAGTGTGAAATATCTGTGGTTACTACTCTTTAAGATCCTTTTGAATACCACCCCTACAACATTAAAAAAAAAAATTAAAAACGCTTCTTGCAATTCTAACTGTGAATAGTACTCACAGATCTACATTCCATATGTAGTGAAGAGACGAAACGATGGTAAAACATTCAACTCTGCATATGTTACTTCAAAATACAAGTACATATTCTTAGAAAAAAGTAGGATATAAGGTCTTCTGCAACCACTAGACCTCCACAAACAGAAACACTTATTTTTTTTCCCTGTTTGTATTTAATTCACAAAGCTATCCAACCCAGGCAGGGAAATGACTAAGAAAAAAGTGTCAGAAATGATGTTATACTAATGCCCATTGGGTTCCTATTAAAAAAAACTCAAACCCACATGTTCTGAAACGAATCACTGATTCTCAACTGTCATATTTCCCTGCCAATAAATCTTCAGCCAGCATAGAAGTTGTTAAGCAAGTCAGAAGAATCCTACATAGGTATTTCTGGAAAAAATATTTCCATATTCTTCACAAAAGTATTTAATCTTGAATTGATGTCAGTTCCCTTCAGAGAAATAGCTAGATGAGGTATTTTTAACTATACTTTACATTTTATCTTTTCATAAGTACTTTCTTTGAACTGAAATGAATTTTAATATTTTGGCTTTGTTTCAACTTAAAAAATAAATATTGCAAGAGATGTTCCAATTTTGTCTTGGCTGAGTGAAATAAACATTGTTTTGTGTTCAAGTCATGTGATATTTCAAAATTCTCTGTGTTTTGTTTTATTGAAAAATGGGAAAAGAGTTGTGTCTGTGGAAATTCCCAGCAGAAAAAAAAATCCAAGTCTATTTTATATTCAGCCTAACTAAGCAATTTCAGCGTCTTGTTGATTAGTCTTTCCTGAAGGTGGGAGGATAGGGAAGGAGAGAATGGGAGATTTCAGAATTGAGGTTTGGTATAAAACAGCCCAGTCAAACCCCTCAGTTATGAGATAAAATTCAGGGCTTTCTAATTTTGAAAAGGGAAAGGATTTGTTAAAATTATTCTGCTTTCCTCCCAGGTCCAATTTTTTCCGCATGTCAGGAAGATTACTAAAGTCTTTCTGTACATATTAAGATACTTTTTCTTCACACGAGCCTGAAGTTTGCTCTGTTATAGGATGTAAGTCAAGCAAATATTTTCAGCTGCAGCTTTTCACCTTGACTCTAAATATCATACAAAAGGCCTTTTATCTTGTCTTTTTGTAGACAGACAGTGCCTTTAGAAAAATATTCAGTGCTTTTTGCCCTCAAGGTACACTGGTTCATCTAGGCATTGGTTTGTATTATAATTTAATATGTATCTTTTTTGATAAATCAGTTAGCTCACTGTTCTTAGATGTTAACATGTTTCCCAGATGTCTTGGTTTGAAAAGACAGG
>WEIT01038720.1:294-12657 GCA_013389985.1 Dryoscopus gambensis | reverse complement strand
TCTTATTTTCAATAAGTCTCATCTACCCGCAACTCTACTTCCCTCTGGCAGAGAAACTATGATGCTGCTGAAGCTTCGTACATAACACTGACTCACGGGAGTCACGGCTTTACTCCTAGACATTTAAGAAGATTTTTTTTTTTCTTAGCCCTCTAATATTAATGAACTGATATGAACCCCTACTGTTTCCCTGGCAGAGTGCCCCAGTTATCTTACAAACTGCACATTCCACACCGACTTGCAGAAGAATGAACTTTCACCTGAAGCTTGTGGACCATTCTAGACCGAGCAATGAATCATTTTAGTGTGGTGTCTACCTCCCACAGCCTTACCAGAAAACTCATCTGGAGCTGTTCTTGTCAGAGGGAACTCAATATTAGAAAAATTTTGGGCTCTCAGAATAGACTGCTGGGGGAAGGCTGTTGCCTCTGACCTCATATTTCTATTTTTTCTAACCTACATTTCTATTTCGAGATGTTTGTTTTAAAAATTAAGTTTGTGCTCTTCAAAATGTGACACACTGATTGTAGAGAAGTGAAATTTTTCTGTCCACAGAAGGCTTACCTGTCGAGGCTCATCATCACAAAAGCAGAGAAGATATACCCATGCTGTTGATTAACTGCGGTGCAAAATATCAAGGGTAAAACATTTTAGCCCCCATAAGGCCTTCAGACAGGAGTGTTTGCTTTTTTTCAGGAAATCCTCAAAATGTTTAAGTTGGTATTCTCATACCAGGATCTAGACTTGCACTCATATCTTAAAACTGCTTAAATAGTTCAGCCATCTGAGAGCTTGTGAAAGGCATTTATCACCATCTGAATGCAATATATGGCTTTTGTTAAAAATTAAGCATCAGAACCATCCTTTTGTTGCTTTGAATTAAGAGAGTCCATTTGAATAACATGATCACATTCCAAGCTTCAGCAGAACATGCTTCAGGATCTAGTTAAGAAGTAGAATACTTGCAAAAGAATCATCACCTTATTCATCAAAGTTTGAGTAGGATATTTCCCTCATATAATCATGGCAGGCAAACTTCCTCTCTTGTTTGTTTGTTTGTTTTTTTAATTATTCACCAGTCAGTCAAGTCCAGACACAGAGTAATATTTCAGAAAGAGCAACTTCTTCTTGTGCACAAAATCTTTTGTGACCTTTACAAACCCTTGCATGGAATGTCTTGTGGATATAAATGTTGCTGCCAGAGTTCGTTTTTCTACCTTTGTTTACTTAAGGCTGGGACTTAAGATTATCTGCAAAATCAAAACCTGCTAACTATACAAATATACTTATTTGCTTCTTTCTCCAAGGATGCAGTATTTCAGTGAACAACTCATAAACTTTTAAAGAAGCTGAATGCAGATGGAGCCTCCACTGCATCACTGTGTGTCATAATGCAGATTCTCAGATGAATGTTACTGCTCTGAGCAGTAAATAAGCAGAATTTTGTGATCCTCATTATTTCAAACTCAATCATATGCCAGGAATGTGCAGTTGTGCATAAAATAACAAAACAAAACAACAAAAAACCCCATAAACTCCCTGCTCCACCAAAAACCCACCACCACAAGAACACCAAACAAAACACAAAATCCTAAGAAACAAAATAATGCCAGAAAAAACCCAATTGAAACTCAGCAAAAAACCTCTGTGCCCACCTGTGCCCAAACAAGAGCCCTAAACAATTTTTAAAGTAAAAGTACATCTTGCACCACCTCTTCTCTACCTACAGATTTTTCATAAATACACAGTGCAGATCAGGACCAATCTAATGCAAAGTCTTAATGTTAGAAGGTTTGTAGCTTGTGAGAATATCTGTTTCTAATTTAGCTTGATGAAACTTGAGCCCATATTTCAAATTCCCTATGTTGGAGCAATTATTTGCAAACGCCTTCCCCAACCCCCCCTTTAATTTAGTAGTAGAAGAAGTAGCATCAATTGATCTATACACTAGACACATAAAACTTCAAGATAAAACTCATGCTTTGTGCCATCCAGTGCCAAAGGAAATTCAGATTTCATTAAACAGAATTGATTTTCTTAAAGAGAAAACCAAATCAACGAAGATGTTTTTATGTAAAATGTGTGAAGATGAAACAATGTTCATTTTAACAAACACACTCAACGAACCCATTTAAACCAAATCTATGTATTATTTTTCAGCACTATCCCATAGGAACAAGATTGAACATGTTAAGATAAAACAGGTAATTTTGGTCTCTGCTTACCCTGGGGAGTATGACAACCATTCATTGACTTCAATTTCCAGTTATTCACTCCTACTGCACACCAAAGGAATACATTTTCCCAAACAGGACAGACACAAAGCAGTCAAGAAAAAGCAAATCCTCTGGCATTCCATATAGACAGAAAACAAACTAGACCCTGCAACAAGGGCTAAAAAGTGCATATCCTTAAAAGACAGTTTCTCTGCAAGGACCTTGCAAGAAGAGGTGGAAGAAAACAGAGAAGATGCATGATATTTGCCAGCCTTACAAAATTTCATCACACCAGACTGAAGAAAGACAGAAAGCTGAAGAGACTGCAGCCTTAGTCATACTCTTTGGACTTTGAGGCCAAATTTAACACAAACATGCAGTTCAGAGATCATCATCTCCATGTGTCTTTCAGAAGCACTCCCTTCTACTCTAGAGTCACACATTAATTAACACCAGCTTCTTATGTAAGTATGGTCACACCAAGTTAAGCAGGTGAATTTTTTTTTTTTTTAAGTGTCACTCATGGAACCTAGAAGGTACAATTGCACATGTATGTGTGTGTGTATATATATATATATATATACACACATATATATGTATGTATATTTTAAACTCTGGTATACATTAACTCCAGCCCTTGCCCTTTCATACAGGAGAGAGTTCCAGAAGCCAACAACTAGCAAAGGGTCATATGAAGAAAGAGTTTGAAACTAGTCTTTGGATTCCAAATATCATTCATTTCATAAGTATGGAGTCAGCTGGACAACTTAGAGACAGCACTCTCAAGACTCTTTTCATCTTCATTCAATTTTCAACACTAAATTCAACAGTGTCTTAAAATGGTATGAAAAAATATTCACCTTCCCTTCACCCACAAGGTCAGCAACCCAGATCCTGCCTGGTGATACTGACAGTGGGATGAGAAGTTACAAGATGATCCATTAGGTTGTATTTTGGCACTAAAAATAATGAAAGACATTTCTACACATAACAGAATACAGTGATAAAAATGTCTTCAGGAAGTGGTGAGAAACAGCTGCTCTGTACTGCTAAGTACCTGCATTAGGTGAGTGGATTTCCATCTTCAAAGCTCATATGGGAAGGAATCAAACAGTAATTTGAGGAGCCAGCACAGGTGTCCACATCCAGGTCTTTTCTAGTCTTCCAGTGAGTCACTCAGTGATCATGGGAAGTCACCTCGGATCTGAAGGAGAGAGAGATTTGTGGAGGGTGCCTGAGGAAGGCTACTGAAGTCAGAAGACCTGCAACAGTTAATAGCAGTTGAGACACTCAGATTTTTTCCCAGTTTTCAGAGTTGACCTTTTTTCTGCTTCTTAAGCATGGATTTTGCCACAGGACAGCAGAGAGAATTAACATCCTACTAAAGGCAAATGAAATATCTGATTAAACAATCCATGGAAGCAGAGAAAGGAACATTTCATAAGATAAAAGGAAAGAACAGTTCCTGTTCCTGTCACATTGCCCACACCAGGTTTCCCTCTAAAGGAGGTGAGAAGCCAGCTCTATAATTCTAATTGTGCTGTAACTGTCTGCTGTGTATATTTAACGTAACAATCAATACCAGTTAACTTGGTTTTCCTTTTCCCCCTTCATGTGATAAGTACTGTTTCTTTCCAGCCTGTGTCACAGTTTGTACTATCTTTGTTGACAGCCCAGTTTGCAAGGGAGTCCGTCCTTAGTGTTATGTTAATCATTTTAGAAGGTAAATAAACAGTGGTAATCCCTAAAAACCAGGGAAATGAAACACCGCTGTGTACCCGGCTACAGCCTTAAAACTGGAATGGCAGAGCTATTTTTTCTGAGTGCAATGGCACTGATTTCTCTCTTTCCATAAAACTATGCAACTATACATCAAAGCAGTGGTTCCATTATTTGAATGTCTAGCAAAAAAACCTGGACATTATATCCTGGAAGCTGAACGTCTGCTCTATGGACAGCTACCTTAAGTTTAGTTGCTGACAGACCATCTGCTAGACATGTCACTATAAATTGATTTATGGGGGACAGAAGGTAAAATTCTCTGGAGGTAGAGATTAAGTTACACTTGCAATTTCAGGTTTTCTTCCTTAACTACTGCAGTAATACTGCAGATTGGCAAGAAAAAACAAACACAGATGTTCCCCAGTTTTGGCTAGTGCTTGGTGATTGGGAGAATACAAAAGTCCCAAATCTGCCTTTAGTAAAAGGCCATGGGAACTCTGGGTCCTTGTCTAAGTTTTGCATGTGATTCCAATAAAACTTCCACTCTAGCAAAGTCTTTTTCCAGATCATTCTTACATGGAGAAATAAGCTGAAACATTGAAAGAATAAACACAAAGAAGTCTATATAATTTTTATCTGTTTTTATGATTGAATGAAGCAATGACAATCTCCAGATTTTTATCTACAAAGCATAACATTTATAATGTCTTTAAAAATCTCCCACAGAGAATGTAGATTGCATAAATTATTATTTACCAGTGAAATCAAAAGTTTTGCTCCAAACTTAACAGTGAACTAATACTGTATCACATACTTTGGTATGCCTGTTTTTCACAGGATAAAAAGTATTGAAATATTAAAAGGCTCTACTCAAGATAGTCCTTGTTGAACAAAACTGAAGAAGAGTATAAAGATCTATTTCCAGTCAATGGAGATTGAAAAAGTTTAAGACAAGGCTTCTAGGCTCCTAAATAATTATTTAAATCAAAGCTCTGAACCATGACAGGTAAAAGCATTCAAGAGTATAAAATAGATTAAAAAACCCCAAACAACCAAAGCCAGTGGGTAAAATATAAAGGCTATGTGACATCCTGTAGTTACCTATGACAGCTTAATAGCATTTCAGGGATATAACAAATACAGCAAAGATTTCTCCAGAACATTAATTCTTGCCCATACTAGCTCAAAAATAAAATGAATTATTTGATATTGATACAGCCTTTTCCTCCTGTTATAAACATTACACATCTTCCTTACAGGAATATCCTTAACAGCCCAATCCTCTCAAGTACTACTTCAGAAAAAAAATTGCCATAGGGCTGGAACATAGCCTGCGTTATCCATCCATACAACTTCTACTTCTGACATTAATGTTCATGGGATCTAGAGAAAAAGAACAGTAATAGAAGCCCATGAATGTGAGAACATATAACAGATTTTTTTCTGTTCTGTCTTTTTGATCCCTTTGCTGCTTGAATTTTTGTGTTTATATATTTTTTTCCTATGTTAGGAGAAGGAGATGACAATCCTTTTATAGTGTGTTTCTTCATTCTCACACAAAACTAGCATGACAGGTTAGCTAACTAAACAAAAGCTAACTCAAAGATGAAAATGGAGAAGGGGAGGAGGAATACTTTTCCTTAAACAGTTGAGCTCAAAATAAAGTCTTCCATGGCTCCTCTCTGCAGTGAAATATGTTTTTCATTGTTTTGTGTCATAGTATGTCATAGTTTTGTGTACTTCCTTGTTAAACACTGACCTAGAACAGCACACTGACAAAACCATAGTGGTTTTGCCACACTTACAGCATCTATATGCTCCAACTAAAACAATGAATTCTGAAGGAGAAGTATCAAAGCATTTACATTAATTACATTCACTGTGACCTGAAACCATAATTTCAAATTTGTTACATAGAATTTAGTAAGAGAAACAAAACCAGGTACAGACAATTCAGAAATAAGCTGCACTCCAACTGACTTTTTAAAATAGTAAGTCATAAACCCTCAGAAATAAAATATAACTACACAGATGATACCACATAGGAATGGTTGCAGGTTATGAATGATTGCACGAAGCAAAGAAAATCTTTGTGAAAAACACTGCACAGGTAAAGGCAGATACAGCCAGGCTTAATTAAACACTGTTGCGTTCTGTTGTTTGCAACCTTCTGGAGACAACTTGGTCCATAGAAGAAATCAGGAAAGGCTCATTTTTGTAGATATTTCAGCAGATCTTTATTACCAGCCGCATGGTCGGGAGCCAGCACACAGACTAAGCAATCATCCCCGAACCCACAGTACTCTGGGCCAGGGGAACCTTCTGGGACCAACAGAAGCCTACAATTGGGGTACATATGACTGGTGCAGATGCGGGGACAGGGGAGACCCCGTGCCTAGACCACGCATCCACCCCAGGGTCCCCTCCCCTCAGGGGAACGTCAGGGAGAAACCCAACAAAACACATAAAGGGGTAAAACATTTTGAGGACAAGCTTAGTGTTAAATGCACGATTCTTCTGAGAAGCTGTGGGTGACAAAATCCAGATGGCAGCAAATCATGCCTGTAAGAGAAAAGGGACTTTATACATTTATCATTTTGATCATTACCACTGTTACTATTTGTGGTAATAAGCAGCATCTTTAAAAGTGAGCAACATTAGGCTGAGTGAGATACATGCATAGTAGACTAACTACTACCCCTGCATCCCTAAGAGCACATCACTTTCCAGTGATGTTTACCACCTTCAAGATAGAAATGGTACAAAACCGATGGCCTCTTCTGCAATGTGCTATCAGCAGTACTGACTTGCATTTAGGGCAGGCTTTTAGAGACAGTCAAAACTCTTAAGAAGGTTAAAGATTTATTTCAGGCTACTTATATCAATAGGCTTCCTTAGGAAGAACCCTGCTGGAGGGTTTCTCCCAGGGTGCTTCCCTCAGAACCAGTCTCTCTGGCGGCTGTTGCCCAAATTCAGAATTCCCACAGAAAAGCCCCACGGATGACTGCGAAGGAGCTTTTCGGTTTCAGCTTTGTGCCAGGCCTGCTGTTGTGACCACCAACTCACACTATTCCTAACTCTATTCCTGACCAACCAAAATTGGCAGTTTCAGGTATTAAACCTAAAATCTCAAGTGTTACAAAATTGCTTCAAAGAGAGTTGTCATCAACTCAAAGGGAGGTAAGTGAGGGCAGAGAGTCATCCTAGTCACCATACAGACTTTTCCTGGAGGCTGTGGGCTGTATAGTTAATGCATCACACAGAAAGCAAGGGCGTAATTAAGATGTCTCACATAAAGAGCAGTTGAGAACATTAAGATTTGGTCCTGGCTATGATTCCTTGTGTCTGCCCTGAAACACCAATGTTATTTTCTATCCTCTCATCACTTACCAAATGCTAAAACCTCCCAGCCTTTTCTTTGCCTATAACTAATCATTACTGGCAACTGGCCACAAGGTTAAAAATATCCAGCAGTAGTGCTCCATGTAGTTTTCAGAAAAGAAATCTTTAAAAATTATATAGTGAAACACCAGGATACAGAGAATAAGGACCATATTTTTGACTCTGGGATCCATATTGCAACTTCACACTACCACATTACTGCATTGTATGTATTACTGTATATACCTGCATATGTATTTACAATTTTCAGGTCCAGATCTGGACACAGAAACTACAACCCTTCAAAGAAGGACAAGAAGAAGAAAAGCTTTCTTCCAAACACTCAACGTAATTTACTTGAACTTTTCATTTCTTTTTTATGAATTAGCATTTTGAGAGTAGGGCACGAAATGTGTCTTGATTTTAAAGGGCTTACTTATCTCTGATGCGTGTGGTCTTTCATATGGAAATCAGACAGTATTTCTTCCCTTGAACAAACCCCAGGTGCAGTTTATACAAAAATCTAGATTTACATGTCCACAAAAAATACCACTCCCCATTTATTTCCAAGCTCATTTTGAAGTACAATCCAAACTCTGCTGATAAAGAGACTGACCCACAACCACTTACTATTTGTCCAAATTTCCCCAGCTTTGGCAAACCTTCTTTGCCTACTCTTCCAGGGTTTCTGCATGTTGTTTGGACAGAAGTTCACTCAAAAGGTTTGCTACAAATCAGCAGTGCACAGCTGGTGTTTTTTGTGGGTTTGCTATACAAAACCTGGAATTCCCAAAGTTTTTGGCTTTCCTCACATTGTGAAGACACAATGCTGATTTAACAGTCCAGAATTGCCCAAACCATTCAATTCTGTGAGAAGAATGAATAATCAGTAGCATATCAGGACAAACCAGCATCATCTATGCCAAAATTCACAGCATTTACATTTGCTTAGCACCTAAACTTTGACCCTAATATCCTGATCCAAATGAGAGTTAGATCTGAGAATGTTCCAGTTCAAGCCACCCATTCGTAGCCTTTCAGAAACATATAAAACACATTCAGATCAGCTTTCTGTAACATGAATGTTTAATCCTAGACCCACTAAAATCAGCAGCAAAATTTTAGCTGCTTTCTATGGTATTGAATGGAAATAGTCTGAAGAAAATGGAAATTTACTTACTCCAAAGTGGCATTCTAATACAATAGTCAACAGAGACTATTAATATAATATTAAGTTTCTCTCCTTTAGGCTCAGTCTTTGAAACAAACAAAGACTACTAGCTCTCACACAGCATTTTTAGCATCAGGTAATTATAATCTAGAACAGGGAGAGTCCTGGGCTAGACTATGGTAGGGGGGATGGATATCTGTCAGGAGCCTGTTTTGTCCAGACTTAAGAAGGGAAGACTTGAGGAGTCCTTGTCTACAACTGTCAGATGGGAGGGAGTAGAGAAATGGTCAGACTCTACAGCTACACAGTGGGTAGAGGAAAAGCAATAGACAGAAGATGCAACTTAGGAAACTTCCATTAAAAAAATATATTGTCAGAGTGGTCATACACTGGCCCAGAGAAATTGAAGGATTGAACTGTTTTAATCAGGGGTTTAGACTAGCCTCCAGAATTTACTTCCAGCCCTGGTGATTCTCTGCAGCTTTGCCAACCTGAGCCCCCCATTACAGACCTAGAAACACTTTCATACCTGTCAAACTGGGGTCATGCTCATTTGAACAGGAAAAGGAAGCCAGAAGGAAGTTGTAAAGAAAAGACAGATGCCTGAGTGAGAACAGAATTTCCTCACATCAAGAGGGAAAAAAAAGAAAAACTGTGCAGAGTTCTTCATACATGCAAGATAAACTTCTCATTTCACATCTCTCTGCCAATGAACTACCTATGCCACTGTCTCCAGAAAACTGACTCCAGTTCATGCTGGTGCACCTAGAAATCACATCCAGTCTAGAGAGTTTTCCAAAGCTTTTAATAAAACATCATCCTCAGAGCATGCCACTGGCACTTTTCCTCAGCAGTCTTCAGCACTTCAGGTCTCACTGTAAAAGCTTATGTATGCTATAATTTTGATGTCTGTATTTGTAATTCTTGCTCTGGGTATCACTTAGAAGGCAATGCTACACTCATAAAATACTTTTTTCTAAGACACTATATATGTACTTTTGCCAAGGACATCTGAAATTTTACGACCTATTTATTCTTTCAGAAGTGTCTGATCCTTTCATTTATTCCCTACCTGAAATCATCCCGAGGTGCATAATCACTCCTGCAGGAACCAATTGATTTCACAGATGATTCTTTTAGTTGAGAAATAAGCAGGAGATGATGAAATCTGCAGGGGAAAAAAGCATTCTTGAGAACTTTCCCCTCTCCCAATCTAAAAAAACCAGAACAGCAGGTAAACTATGTATGTAACAAATTCCAAACTTTTTTCCTGAGAAACAAGTAGACAAATGATAGTCCTAATTCAGTAAAGTATTGAAGTATCTGGACAATCTAAGAATCCTGAGTGTTGGCTAAGAAGATTCATCTCTGAACATAAGCCAGTGTTGAGTTACATTGTGTCATCTCCTTTTCTCCTTGTCATTGACCAAAGGACTCTTTCCTACCTGACAGATGTATCAGAAGAGCTAAGGAGGCTTCACAGGTACCAGCAACTGGTGAGTGCCACTCACAAGTGGAGTGTTAGTATGACAACTCCATGTAGCTCTGTTAGGCCAGTCCTCACATCTCCAAGATGCCATTTAACCCAACAGTCTGTGGGAATAAAGTTGGATTATCTCTCTCTCTACACATCTGCATCAAGTTGTGGAGGCACCTGAGGCAGAGTCTCTTCCAGCATTGCATCCCTTCTCTAGTTCTTCTGCTTCCCAGAGTAAGATATCACACTCTCTTATTAGATAAAATCCTGCTTATTACACTGACTGAATCAGAAATACAAAGAGCAGGTGTTTCGTAGCGACAGCCAAACACAACGGCTCTGAATCGTCTATGTGCCACTTTCATACAAGGTCAATTGCACCTATAATTAATTTATACAAGCTGAACCCTCAGCTGCTACCTTACACAGCCTTGCAAATGCACAGGCTGCACAAAACTGCATTGGTAATTAATTTGTCAAGCAAATGCTAGGGAAGAACAACACTGGTAATTTATACCATAGATATTCAAATGAAACATCTTGCCTGAGTAATTTAATGTCAGAAAGTAGAAGAGCTGCAAAGCAGAACAAAGAATTGGAGTCTTTCACCAGCTATTTCTTGAAGGAACATTACTGTAATGTGTTATGAGCCAATTTCAGACACAGTAGAAACACACGCTTCTTCATTGAACCATTCTGGACAGGTTTTGGCACCAAAAATGGTTGTGAAATTATAGGTGCACATCCTATGTACAGCGACTGGGATGACAGAGAATGATAGAACTCAACTGGAAAAGGCCTTGTATGGAAAACACTGTGTGTAATCCTGAGAAAATATAGGGTAGCTATTGAAAATATATGTTGCATTCTAGTTCTTTCAAAAAAAAAAGTGCAGGACTGACCCCACACCCTTTCTTCTTATTCTACTGTTATAAACATTAAAAGGGATTCAGTTCAATGCAAAATATGTTAACTAATAAAGTGTTTGAGTGTGTCTAAGCAATATACAGGTTTGGCTGCTGCCCCAGAGGAGGACTATGTATTTCATGGAACTACAGGAGAGACGGACAGCAGGCAGAAAGGAGACACGACATCAAAGCACAGACCCAGTAGCTGCCTTAGGAGGGAGAACTACATGTCCCATGGAGCCTTGGAAAGGATGAGCAAACAGGAAGCGGATACTTGGGACCAAGACTTTTGGGAGATTGGACTGGGATATAAAAAGGGGACCTCGTGGCAAGGGGGTGGGCTTTTTGGGTGGTTGTTGAAGTGAGAGGGGTGAGCTTTGTGTGGTCGAGGGCTGTTGTTGGATCATTTTTTTGTCTGTTTTGTCGAGCGGGATGGTGGACTGCCCACCATCCCCTGTTCCCAGCTGCGGATTAATAAACGCGGATTAATTTTTTGCTGATATGCGGACTCGTTTATAACACTACCATTCTTAGTATGTTGTCATAGGTATTGGGACTCCATCATTTATTACCAACCGTCCTCTCCAATGATAACACTAGTGATTGTTGTTGTAGTTACTTTTTGTATGTATTAAATAGGATTTATTTCATTTTTAAAAATGCTGGGGTGATACTGCGATGCTTTGCCAGGATATCCTGTATTCAGTGGACTTCAGGAAAATCAAAAGTGGGATTCCTTGGCTTTATGACTATGCATTGGACTTCATGGTCACTGATCTGGGACACACTGTAAGTTGGAATGGCCTAGCATTGGAAATGCTTGTAGTGCTAGAGTACTGTGTCTGAGAGACCCAGAAGCTTCAATTTCAGCTTGTCAGCACTTCATCCCTGCTGCAGCAATTTTGGGAGCCTTGGTGAGAACTGTAGAATTTCTTATCTTGAATAAAAACCTGTTGGGTTCTCCCTGCCAGTCCTCCTCCCACATCTGCTGCTGGGCCCACTTCGGAGACAATGTAACTGCCGCGGCCTCGCGCTAATCCTGGCTCTCGTCCCCGGCTAGCTCCGCGCGTGGAACGCGATAGGATAAGGGGTGCTCGAGACGAAGTTCCAGAGTAAAGAGGCGAGGGAGGGGCCAGCCAGACCAATTAGTCCAGAAAGTCCTTTATTTCCAGGGGTTTGGTCCAACTGAGCCACAAATCAAAGCTTACAGCAACTTATAAAGGGGGGTGGATACATAAGGCGGGAAAAGGGTACAACCAATGAGGAGTAACATAAGGCGGGGTTCAGGAAGGGAACATACATACATGTAACCAATGAGAGTAACTGATAATAACTGACATCAGGGAGAACTAATGGCATAACCGGGAATAGGGAACTTTCTGGAGATAGGGGAAGGGTTCAAGGGAGATGGACATGGGCTACAGGAGGGATTTGGGTGATAGGCAGGGAAGGCACTGGAACAAAGGGAGGGAGCCCGGGTGATGGATA
>WEIT01038713.1:90458-125437 GCA_013389985.1 Dryoscopus gambensis | reverse complement strand
CTTTCCTTTCCTTTCCTTCCCCTGTTTTCTCATGCAGTTGCACATCTTGAAATGCAGGCTGAGAAAAAGAGGCACTCATTTCAGTGCTAAGAAAAAGTAACAGGTGCTGGAGCTTCACCAATCACCAGAGAATTGAGGGTCTCCACCTCACTGCACTCCTGCAACCACTCTGATCTGAGGAGGTCACAGACTGGCTTGTCCCTGCTGGCAGGTTGTGCCATGGGCTTAGGTTGCTCATCAAAAAAAGAAGCTACAAAATTTACTACCCATGTGATGCTGCTGGCAGGTGTTGGAGAGGTAATCAGCTTTGCTGCATTCATTCAGCGCCAAGAATTGCTGGCGGCCTCACAGTGTGACTTCAGGAACTCCACTTGCA
The DNA here is from genome assembly GCA_013389985.1 of Dryoscopus gambensis. Classification (NCBI taxonomy): domain Eukaryota; kingdom Metazoa; phylum Chordata; class Aves; order Passeriformes; family Malaconotidae; genus Dryoscopus; species Dryoscopus gambensis. Next base: position 125,061 of record WEIT01038713.1, on the reverse strand, counting down.
CCTCATCCACCTCAGAGGCATTGGGACATTCAGGACTCAGACCAGGACTTGGGGCTGTACCCCACTGAAAGACGATTCACAGCACTCATAGTCTGACTTCCCTTCAGGCTCTAGCAGCCAAAGCGTTTGTGCCCCGTGTGCTTGCACATCAAACGGGCAGCGTGCTGAGTTCCTGCAGGCAAAGGCTGCCCTGGGTACAGCTCCTCCAGGAGAGGTTCAGTGCTGCACCCCAGACTGCAGCAGGACCAATGCTGGACCCTGGCCTGCAGTGATGCAGGACTGGGATGGTTGTTGTCACGCAGGTGACAACTCTAAACACCTTCACGACAGCTTCCTCACTGACATTAGCATGTGGTCCACGTGGCTCACAGCAAGAAAACTCTGCGATACTCACATGGTGGATGGTTTCTCAAGATGAGCTGCATGATGAGTTAGGGGTGTTTTTCAACTTAGTTTTAACTTCTTTGAGTGCTCGCTCTTAGTGTATTTAGGCTTGAGGACAAATAAATTAGAGCTCTCCTAGGCCTCTTCTCTCTTTTCTCTCATTGTTATAATTACTCTAGGACCAGTGATTTTGATGTTTTCAGTCTCTTTGGAAACCTGTCCATGCCTCTGCATTTCCTCTAGCCTTCTCGAACTTTCTGCTCTCTCCTGCTACATTATTTGCAAAGACCGCATATACGTGCACATCTAAAGGTCACTCATATCATTTATTTACATCATTGTGTCAGCATTAACCAGGAACACTTTCCATTTACTATTTAGCAACTCTCCAACTACTTTTTGGACCAGCACTCACCAGCCACTTTCATTTCACTTCCCTTGACGATTCCGATATATTATTTCCTCAGAGTGACTACAGTCAATTATTTCTTCCATTCTGCACTGCCTCCTGGAGATTTTACACTCCATTTCGTTTGCCATAATGTTGCCCAGTTATCTTGCTGTGTCAAGACCCTTCTGATGTTCCTTGCCATTCTTTCTAGTTTTGACATCCTGCAGTAATTGTATTTTAAAATATGGCATTTTTCTCTATTCTCTTACACTTCATCTACACGATATCAGAACATGATCAGGCCTGGATTCAAGGAGGACCTAAAAAGGGGAAGAAATACCTGCCATACAGAGCCATGAGCCCTTTTGATACAAGCTTCTGGGCTTTTTATTTTTGAAAAAAATAGGAAATTATATTCTGAGGTCTGTGTGGTAGTGCCTCACGTTATCAGTGCCGAGTTCCTTTTTCCTCAGTGGGTGTCCTTTCACATCACTTCTGATCTAATCGTCAGAGGTTTTGTCTGAGAGCCATTTCTGCTTTTATCTCATTGCTATAATTACATTGCTTATCTTTTACAGGGGCTGCTGGTTTAGAGCATCCTGTTTTAGGAAAAAAAACATGTATGGCACTAAAGGATCCTAAACAGGAGCTTACTCAGAGTAGCTTGTGGGCTTCTTTTCATCTGTACAGCCTTGGTCTGTCCCAGTAATGCAGGGCAAACACAGAGGAAACTGTGAGTAAGGCTTGTGCGACTCATTTTCACACTCCTCTCAGTCATCCTGCAGAAAGAAGCAGCCTGGCCTTAGAGAATTTAAAAAAAAAAAAATTGGGAGAAGGATGAATAAAATTTGGAGAAACTGGGTAAAGGCAAAAGCAAATTACAGACAAAACAGCAGAGAGGATGAGGAAATGGTGTTCAGAAATAAATTGCTGAAAAAATCACAATCCCAGCTCAATGTTGTTAAGATATGGGGTATCTTCTGACACAGCTTTCACTGAAAACACCCAAAATGTGTTTAGATGTACACCTAAATAAATAAAATCTTCCCATTCTTCCTTATTCTCAGATTGTCTTATTAAGAAATCAGATTCACAGAAAATTCTTATTAAGAGCTCATATTCTTTTCAAAGGAGAAAATCCTATTAAGCTACATGTACATCCTAGCAGTAATGTTTGCTTTTAAAGATCTCTCTTTCTCCTACGCAGTCCCAAATCACTTAAGAGGTTTTTATTAAATTTCAGAGTTAGATAGCTTTCCTTCGCAGACAGCCCAGGAGTGGAAATGCTAGCTACATAGAGCAAGGGAAGACAAGCAGTATTGAATCAGGAAATAAAATGAAAAGAAAAAAAAAATACATAAGGAAAAAAATTGCAGAGTTCTCCCTCCTGAACCAGCTGACAATATGTTTCAAAATTATGCAAGGTCCCTGTTTCATATGACCCTGTTAGAAGACAGCAGCGCATGAAAGATCAGAAGACAGCACCTCAAAGCCGAACAGCACTGTAAGAAATGAGCTGGCTTTAATCACCCAGCAATTTATGGTGACACAACCAAGAGGACTGAGCTTTGAGAAGGGTCATGCCACTCCAATGGTACACATTTTCTGAGTGGAGATGTACAGGTTGTGCTTTTACTGAGGTTATAAGGACTAATACATGTTCATCAGATTTTTTTTTTTCTGGGGGACAAATAAATAAAGAGTCTGCTTTGCTACCTTGGGGCAAATCCTCAGTAGCATCATCAACATTTTTAATTCATGAGTGGACTCAATTAATTTGTTACACTGTTTTCGTCATTAATGGCTTACTAAGGCAGGCAGTGAGAGCAAGTGGCAGCATATGGATCCCTCACAGGCAGGCAGTGAGGTTGAAGCAGCAGCCACCGTGCTGCCCAAGCTCTGTTCCAACCCTACCTCGGGGCTTTGCATAGCATTCTCCTTTCCTTACTGATTCAGATGGAGCAGGGCTGGAAAACAAGTCCCAGAGGAACCTGCTCCAATGTATCTTGTGGCGCATGAGGCATTGCGGCGAGGCAGATGATGTAATATCGATTGTTTCTTAGTGAGAGAGGAGGGGAATGTCAGCCGAAGAAATTACGCCTGTGAATAGCAGATGAGGAGGAAATAATGAGAGAATTGGTGGAGTAAATGAAGACATAAAAGCATGTAATACAAAGAAAGAAGCATATGCTGTTAGCCCCATGACCTGCTGTGGTATTAGTGTACAGTTGTAGTAATGTAATGATCATTAAGGCTCTGATCCCCATTACGAGGAGCATGGAGATTTCTCTTCCTTGTACAAGACTGTGTTTCAGTCTGGTATTAATAAAAATTGGTTTCACATATCATTACACTTTCCTGGCTTAATCATCTTTGAGCGTATTGTGTGTTCAAATGTTGCCATTTTGGGCAGAGCAGTGAGCCAGTCATCTTAACAGGTTGTTTTTTCCAGCATCTCAGTACAATCCCTTTCAGTGTACACAAGTGCCATCACCACAGCCCTTTTCAACAGATGAGGATTGAGGCTCAGGGCTCTGACACAACCATGTGACAATTTGCATTGATGGGGTTTATTGCCTCCCTTCAGATAAATTATACTGGGGGTTTTTTAAGTAGCAGCCATGGGAGTGACGGTGTGACACGTAACATGTCAAGAAAGTCTAGTAAGAAATTTTTGTGTGAACAAACTTTTGCCCCAAACCCAAGAGGGAGATAGAAAAAAGCGAAATCAGGTGGCAGAAGCAGATCAGCTGCAGCAGGGTTGGTTCCCTGTCAGCTCGAGGTGATGCTGCTGTCAGGACAGTCTCTCCCAGACCCAGCTGGCTGAGCTCTGCCATGGGAAGCCCAAAGCCACGGGAGCTCTGGCGCAGGCAGAAGCTCACCGGGATTTGATTCTGCTCAGCTCATGGCTGGAGGGATACTCAGGAGACAGAGGCAGCTGTTCCTCTGTTCTGCATTGGGGGAAAAATAAAAAAAAAAATCAGGAATGGTTTGATTTTTCCAAGCAATTCTTTTTCCCTTTTTTTCTCTCCCCACAGTTTTTCCTTTTCAGGGGGAAAATGACTCATTTTTTCTGTTGAACCAAACTTTTGCAAATGTCAGGATTTCTTGCAGAATGGAAGTCCTGTGTTTCAACCAGCTCTCAGCAAAAACATTTCAAAACAAGGCATCTGCAGTGTGTTTAGTTTCCCTAGTTACATGCCACATGCATCCAGGTAGAAAGGACAAGGATCTGACACAGCTAAGACAGTTCTTTAAACTGAGTCCTTCCTTGGCTTTTAGAGAAGTGAGGAATGTATGTCTACATCCAGGAAGACAGTAATAAGAGTACCTCTGACCTTGCTTGTCCTCATCCCCCTGTTTATCATATCAGCATGTTTCCAGTTTCTCCTCTCCATTGTTTGGAGGAAAACAGAGCTGCAAGGAAGGGGATGATTTACAAAATACTTACTTCACTAATTCAGGCTGTATACACAAAGCTGAGAGCACATATCCTTTTTCCTAGATATGAATAGGGGCTGTCTTACTCAGTTTCCTCTCTCTCAAAAGTCAGCCTGACCTTCTGCTTAGGCTAGAAAGTCCTGACCCCATCTTCCAGGTCAGCAAAGCCCTCAGAAATAGTCCAAATGCAATGAGGAGTCCCCTTCCTGGGATATTGCTTTTTTTTCAAGGTAGCCCTTCTCTGCCATGCAACATTTGGGACCAGGCCACTGGTGACTGAGTTACCTTCTCAGGAGAGTGGCTGCCCATTCCTGTAAAAACTAGAGGTAGCAGTAATTTATAAATCCTTGGGTCAGAACCACATCAGTTCTAGCTGGGCTTGGAGCAAGCCATTTTTATTCACCATCTTCTCAGAAGATGGTACTTTGCTCCTAGAGGCTAACTTTTTTGGATGCCTTCCACCTGTACGAGAGCAGGTAAAGCTGTGAAGCATGGACCAAATGATACAAGGATGCTTGCCTGGATCTGTAGCTTTTCAGCAACCTCCTGCTTTTCTGCGGCACGTGAGCAAGGTTTCATTTTAGTGCCGTAAACAGATTGACACCATTTGCAGTGGGTGATGTAGCTTTTGCAATGCATTTGTTTGCACTTGCTGAAAGGGGCAGCTGGGTGGCAGAGCAGAAGGCTGCCCAGCTTGTTTTTCTGGTTGTTGTAGTTGAAGTGAGAAGTGAGAGTAGGCACATGGGAGCAAACTGGCCATAGAAGCTGGCAGGGCCTCCAGGGACTGAGCCCTGCGCAGGGTGCAGAGCATGGATGGGTCTCAGAGAGGATGGAGGTAGATAGATAGAGGCTTGACCTGTAGAGGAGAGACCCATGAGTCTCCTAAAACTTGCTGGCCATGCCTCAGGCCAGGGAAGGATTGGTTGGCCAGGAAGAGGAGACAGTGATTTCTACCACATTTCTTTTTATTTTGCCCACCCCAGGGCCCTGGGCTTCCCTATGTTGGGAGTTGCCAGATTACCACAAAGCACCACTTTGGAGATCCAGCCTCTGCTGCTAGGGTGCTTGGTGATCCCTTCAGGGAAAGGGGAAGGAGATGGTCCCAAAGCTCCTGTGTATGTCACCCCAGTGAGATTTCTCACCTGATGCCAAACAGGGTGCCAGATGTCAGCAGGCAGGACCAGGCTGGATGCCCAGCAGCATGTCCCAGCTCAGCCCACCATGTCATTCTTTCCCCAGCTCTCAAGAAAAATGTATCCTCTGTCTGAGGAGAAAGAAGGCCCCCTCCCTGGAGTGGGAATTTGTGCACAAACCCCTGTTATCCTGCCTCTTCCCTACCTCCTACAGTGTGGAGCCCCTTGTCTGCCTCTCTCCTGCACAAGGGAAGAAAGAATTCCACAGATTCCCCCTTGCTTCCTCCATGGCACAGTCTTGTACCCTGAGGCCTCAAAAGCCATCCACTGAAATGTATGTTATTCAGGAAAGAGAAACCACAACAGGAGTGCTGAACCTGGGACATGGGGGGTGTCCTTAAAAGATTAATCGGCTTTATTTATGTCTCCATGTACAGACAATTTGTCACTGGAAAGAAGGAGACACTGGATGAAACAAATAGTGGAGAAAAACAAAGAGAAATAATTAGGTACACAATATGCCTGTGGAGTGCATCTTAAAAAGAGTTATTTGGGACAGGCTGTACTGATGCTGGATTATAAAAAGGACTGGCTAATTTTATAAGTAATATAATGCTTCTATAGTGTGTGAATGTATCTCAGGCTTCAGGAAATAAGGTACTCAGCTTACAAAAGCAAAATCTGCCACTTGTATCATATGATTATACAATTCTCTGGATCAATTCCTATCCATTTTTTTTTAAAATTTTGCATTTCCTCAGGCCTTGGGTACCACCCAGCACTGGCAGTTGAATGAGCTATTAATGGACCATTGGTGAGCATCCTAATGGAAAAGATCACATTACCAAAAAAAAACCCCAACAGAATTGATTTGTTGTGTGTTCATCGATTTAGCCCCTTCCCTGACAGAAGTGAGGCATGCTGTGATCCTACTGCTTGTCCTTCACGCGTCCATCAGTCCTTCCCTCAGCCTCCCAGCTGCCACACATGCCTCTGACTGCAGCAGCCGTGGAAGCAGCAAGGGGCCACATCCTCTGTGAGTGCTGCTGTCTGGGCTGAGGGAATAGGCCATTAGCTGGCCACACCAGCCTCTGCCTGTCTCCTGCTGTCAACCAAGGGCCTCACGGTCGATGGTGGCATTTAGAGGGCCACAAAGGAGTGAGGGGTCCTGTAGCAGAGGAAAAGAAAAGGTGGAGAAGGGCTGTATGTATTTTGAAAGGTTTGGGAGACGTGAATGGAAAGGGGCATTTGGATGGGGGAAGCTTGGAGTAAGCTAGAATTGGGGTATAGAAGCACACGGGATAAATTGCAAGAAAGAAAGGAAAGATGGACCTCTCAGATATCCAGCCATCCAAAACCCAAATGTATTCTTACATGAATCTGCCTGGCTGCAATGATTTCTGAGCTGTCCAGACAGCCATATTCCATATCTTCCCATAACCCTGTGGAAGAAGCATATTGCTGCTGCCCTGGTGAAGCTGGCAGCCTCTCTTAAGGTGCAGAGCTGCAACTACCTTCATTTCAAACACGAAGAAAGGGAAAGATGAGTAAAAATGCTTAGCAAGGAAGAGAAACGAGGGGAGGACATGACAAACAGTGCAGAGCCATAGTGACAGCTTCAAGCCCCCTGCAAATGGAACTATGCTGGGGGCATGGCCAAGGAGAAGCAAATGAGGCCATGGGAGAAGCAAATGGAGCCAAAACATCCTTGCCCTGAGCATCACTGCTCTCCCAGATCTCTCTCCAGATCCTTGGATTATGTTGAGGACCTGCAAAGTCACCCAAGTCCTCTTCATCTGCTCAGCCCAAGCCACAGTGGTGTGCCATGAGTATGCTGGAAAGGGAAGGCTGTTTCTTGTGTCTTCAGGAATAATTTGAGGCTCATTGTGGTGTTTGATGCAGAGTTGTCATTGACTGAAGCTGGCAGTACCTCTGGACCACTGGCAGCCAGGCACATTCATTAGCAGTCACAATCACTGCACGAGTGCTGTCACTTGGGTGACTGCAAAAGGCTTCAGCACGAGTGGCACCATTTGGGCATTTTACATCTCCCCACACACCTCAGCCCACTTTTTGCCTAGCTCTGACTGGGCTTGAAAATGCAGTTTTCCTTTGTTGCATTAAATTTGGAAATACCTTACTGTAAAATCAAAACAGGATGGAGCCTCCCATGGCTGCCTATTTCTCAAGGTAGGTGGTACTGGGGGCTCCCCACAAATGGTGAGGCTGGCAGCCCAAACAGAACAAGGAAACTTTGCAAAAAAGGCTTTTAATCAGAGAAAGCAAAGAGCACAGCAGAGAAATGTATTCAGACTAAGGTCAGTCTTAGACATACTTCAGGGATCTAGTCTGAAGACCTGTGAAGTCAGAGTTTTTCTGTCAAGTACGGTAGGTTTTTTTGGATCAGGTTCCAAGTGCAATTTGTCTCCTATTTTTTTTTTTTCCTAGATCATTATTATTTTGTGTGGGGTTTTTTTTGTTTTTCTGTTTCTCTTTTCCTTTTTTTTTTCTTTTTAATAACGAGTAAAGCCACATCAGCTGTAGTGGATTGCTTCTCCTCTCTCTGCTTTCAGCAGCCAGGAAGAGGATCATTGAGCCATATTCTCCTGCTCCTCTGCAGAAAGCAAATGGCTATCCTTGGATATCAATCACTGGGGTAAAAGCTAAGAAATGTTACCAAGGAAACGTTGTCAGGCCCATTGGCAGTCTCCTTTGTTTAGGAAGTTTACCCATGAGCAGCATTTTATTGTTTTGAAATCAAGAAATGTTAAAATAAAAGAAATACATCTTTGAAGGACTAACCTGTTATGCACCCTCCCTGGTGTAACAAACACCCAAAATATATTGCTCTACTTTGATCCTTTAAATAGTTAATTCATTCATCATCTTTGAATTAGTAATGTAAACTGGCCTTCCAAACAAATAAAAAGCAGATTTATCACTGGGTAAAATGTGTTATTTCTCCAAGCAGGTAAACATTAAAAATACTTGTAATCCAGAGCAAGAAAAATGAAGGACTGCAGTGTGTCACACGTTGATCCAACTGTGAGGTGTGAATAATAGCAAAGTGGAAGCAAAAGCGACGGAGCTGACTTTGATCAGTGAGATGCTACTTTCTCATTGTGTGGGTGCATTTAGTACTCATGGAAGCAGATTAATAGCATCGATTTCAGCCAGACCTTGTGAAACAGGTGCTATAGCACACTTCCAGCATGCAGCACTTACAGCACCCTCCAGCCATGGACCTCTGTTGCCCCAGACTTGTTTTCCTGGTGTCATGCTACCCACTGCTCAGCACCTCCCGGGAGGTGGCAAGTGCCCGTGGCTGTGAGTCACTTAGGTGCAAGCTGAGGGCACCCTGAGTCTCGTAGGAGGCATTTGTGCTTTGGCAAAAGTTTGCTATTTAAATAGGAGGCTGTGCTACATGTTTCGTGACACATGCAAATAGAAATCCTGGTGTCACCATCGTCTCCTTTTACAGTCCCAGAGCTGTGGATCTCAGACTTCAAAGGTGGAGGGCTGGTGCTCTATGGCATTGTAGAAATGCAGGTAAACTTGGATGCTGCCCAGCTCAGAGCCATCACAGGTGCACATGAAGCCACTCAGATTTCCCACAAGTTCACCTAAAATGATGCCCATTCTTGGTCCCTAAGACCTTTGGAGAGCACCTAATCCTCAGGCCACATTCAGCATGCTTGCATTGCCCCCTATATGGGAGTGAAGAGGCATTCAAATGCCCAGGAAAAGCTAGGCCGTGTGCTCCTGGTGCAAAGGACGAGAGGATCCAGTTTTGTGTGAGCACTATAGGCAGGCCAGCCCTGCTCTCCCAGAAACCCAGCTGTGAGGTGCCAGGAGCCTAGGGCTGGTGCTAGGTGGGAATGCATCCTCTGGGAGCACTGGGGCCCTAATGGACGATGTTGTGTCAAAGCACAATCTGAAAATACATCAATAAAGAATATTTTTCATACCCAGGTGCTCCAAGCATTATAAACTTTCCCTCAGACAGAAAGGGCACAGTTGATGCCTTAATTATTGGAAAATAAAAAGATTAAAATTGACTAATGTGTTCAGGCACCAGGATCAAGTCACATATCTATCTAGTTTTATTGGCACTTTCTTGGGCAGTGCAGAGGGAGGCCAGTCAGGCAGTCCTGCTGATTAACTGTAATATTCTCTGACTTAGAGACTTACATCATTATTTCTGCTTATTTTTACATTTTGTCTTTAAGGACAAAGTCTCCTGGGCTGCAGAATCTTGTGGGAATTACAAAATTGGAGAGGCGAGAACTCTATTATCCTGAAAGGAATAAAGAACAAAAAAGAAAGGAAGAACTAATGACCTTTTCTTCTCTGGCTGGCTCAAGATCCATACAGCATGATCAACCCTGCAACCACAGGCAGGCTGCAGACAATTGGAGGGGATGCTTAGCTAAAAAGTGACACCCCAGTGCCGGAGAAAACCCCCAAAATCTCACTGCCCTCTGCTAACCTAGGAGGAAACAGCAGCTCACAAACCTACACGAAACTGGGGTGACTGTCACTTTTGGGATGCTGTGCCTGGGCTTTCATTAGACTTAACTCCTGTGCCTCCTGCAGTCTGCTGGAGCCAGCTGGCGTTTTGGGTGCTGTTCAGAGGGAAGAGTTTATATCAATGCTAATTACCGAGGAAACCTTCACAGATAAAAATGTGGGTAAATGTCTCTCTGCTCAGGAACTCAGGAGCCAGGCTTTGCTTTCCCCTTTCCTATTTTGCTGCCATTTATTACTTGAAATCCATCATGAAGCTTCCTGAGGCTAATACAGATCAAGTGGCTTTCCCCAAAACCACAGGAGTCTTCATGAGAGCCTGTAGTGAAGAGGAGATACTGAGGGCATTAACCTCAGATGCAGGTCCCTGCCTCCTTTCCACCAAGGACTTCTTCTGCCATGCATGAAAATCAATTAAGTTTTATTCTCTGCCTCGGCTTCCCATCTGCAGGACAGGGAAGACAGCGCCTTTGTGCCTCTGAAGGAAGGCAACATCAGTGCAGATGTACTCCCAGACCTTTTCCCAGGGATGAGAGATTTTCCCCTCACAGCAGGAGAATTGTTCTTCCATCAGGGCTTGCATGTTAGTCCATTGCTCTGCAAGGACAGCTACCTCCCAGTAACCTGGTCTCTTCCCAGGCATCTCTTTGAAGAGCAGCCACAACACCAGCCTACTGCCCTATCAAGACTCATGAAAGCCACAGAGCACCTCCCCTTTATGTTGCACAAACCAGTCACAGGCAGTAAGGACTTCAGCCCTTGGGGGAATGATCTCTCACAGAGGGATGCTGAGTCATGGAGGTGGGACATGAACTTCCCACAGCTGGGCAGGTGGTCATGGTTTGCTGGAGAATGGACAAATTGCAGAGGACTGTTCACTTCCAATTTCAGTCTTTTCTCCAGGCTGGATGAAAAACTATTTTCTTAGCTGGTAGAGGGGAGTCAGTATGCTTCAAGGCTATCATCACTCTGCTCTGCTCAACCACTTCTCCTTCCCCCTGCACACCAAAGTCCCTTTCTTGCCCCTGTGACATCTGCAGGCAGGGGACAGCCACTACCTGCCAGTGACTTGGTGGTGGCTGGCAGTGATGAATCAGTGGCAGCTGAGAGCAGATATACCTCATGATCTCACCTCACTCAAAGGAGGGAAGGGGGACAAGTGAGTGTGGTGAGCAAACATAGCCCCAACCTGGCTGATAACTGCACCTTCCTGCCTTTTGCCATTTGTGTGACACCTGAACAGCATGAAAGCACGTCAGTGCCTCATGTCTAAAATATGGGGTTCTCAGAGATGCTGAAGAGCATTTATAGTGATGCTGTTGTGTTCAGAACAAATGCTTAGCTGAATTAGTTGAAAATAGTATCATTTATCTTAGTCCTGTTCCCTCCACTTTCCTTTTCCAGCCCCAGCATCATATAAAGAAAGTCCCTCAAAGCAGGCTTCTTGTTCATTTGTATTGAGAGTTTGTAAAACCAGGTAAAATGTGTCTCAAGACGCTCATCACAGCTTGGAGTGTCTCCTACTCTCTGTCACAATATGGCCTTACCCCTCTGGGGACAAGTAACTCCTCCGAGCATCCCTCTGTTGCAATATTCACAGGTCCAGCTGCACGAGGCTGGGAGAGCTTGTTTTTCTGCAGGGGGAATTCCAGGCAATGAGCAAAGCTGGGATAGAAACATTATTAATATTTTCTTAATCACATTAAACAAACAGAGGGAAAGGAGTCCATGAAATGCAGCAAGGGTTATAGATCAGGCAGGGACAAACCACATGGGGGAGGAAAACGTGAGGAGTCTGGAGGGTGCTGAGTTGAGGTATTACTAGCTCCTGACTCCTGCTGAAAACTCTCTCCCGGCTTTAGCCGCCTTGTAAAGTCAACTGCTGGCGAGCCAGCTGTCCTCAGCCCCCATGAGCGAAGGCAACGTCCTGGGAGGGGCTGTTCCTGTAGGAAATGAAAACACTGAACTGCGGAGCTGAGCAGGGCTGTGCCTGGGGACCCGCGGTGCTCCTGCCACATCAGCACCCGGGGGCACTGCACAGCTGAAATAACTGTAGCCGTGGCATCATCACCAGTGCCCAGCTGAGCAGGGCACAAACAACTGGCCATTGCCGGCAGGTATTTAAGCACCAGGCATGATTTTGGGCAGCTGTTTGCCGAAGGGCTTTGCAACTGCAGTTACCCCTGTGGTCCCCTGTTCATACCCTGCACGGCAAAGGCGAAGCTGTGCTGTGATTTTTCATTAGCTGATTGCTTTTACAGCCTCTGAACTTTACTCTTTGATACTTGATCATCTGGACTTTTATTTGTTAAAGCAAGCGTGACGTGTAACCACTGTCCTGATGTATGCCAGGCTGGTTTCACTCGCCCTCGTCCTGGTCCAAAGAGAGCCCACGTAATTATCTGTGTGTATTTCTGCCGTGTGGTTTTTTCCATGGATCCTGCTCCTTTATGTATGCCAGCGTTCATACGCCACCCAGTGGCTCCCGACGCGTTGGGTGCGGATCTCACCCGTGACAGTTCTTCCAGGTGCCCAAACCCACTTTCCCATGAAATATCTTCCCAGCGGCAAGGACACGGGCAGCACAGAGCTGTGCTCCCGGGGCTTGAGGCAGCAATATCCTCCGAAGCTCTTTGCAGACCTTGGTGCAGGTAACCACAGCACTTGCTCACTCGTGTAACCACATCACTTGTTCTGCAGTCTCAGGGTGCGGCATTGCACTGTCGAGTTTAGCATAAGCCAGCGGGGCACTTCATGTGCACCCTTTCCATTTGCTCACGTCCAACATGCACACATGAATGCTTTCTGACAGGTCACTTGGGCTCGTGGTCACGTTCTTAGCTTTCAGCCAGCCTTTAGTCAAATTAAAATAAAGAAAGATACCTTCTTGGGTGAAAATCAAAAACATCCTTTCCCAATCACGTCTAGCCATGAGTCCTTCAGTCAAGCATAAAAATAGTCTGTGCTATGTCCCCAGCTTCTTACCGGCTCTCCCTGTTCACGTTGCCTTGCACTGCTGCTCCTGAGCTGAGCAGCCACCTACGGGGCAAGCTGAGGGGAGAAAAAGAAATGACAACATACCGCTGAGTCCTAGACCACAGAGACTTGTGTGGGACCTCAGTTTTACCTGAGCTGCCATTCTTGCCCTTTTGTAGGTTTTTCTCCTTCATTATTTTGCTATAAAACAAAGTCTTACACTCTTCACCTACTCTTCAAAAGACAATGACAAGCACAAATAGCTCTCCAGCAAGATTTACATACTGTGCCAGCCTGTGCAACAATAAATTTCCCTGCTGACTCTCTGCTTCTTGCATCCACCAGACTCTGCCAACTTCGTGCTTTAAGAGTCTGGTCTTTGATTTGACATGTAGTTATTGGACATTAGGCATTCATCTCATTCATTCCACTGTTCCCCGAGGGCATGTTCTTCAGCATTTGTTGCCATAACGCTTGAGGGCAAGAAGTCATTTTTCTTATTTAGCCTCTGGTCTATTATTTCGCCCTGATGCTTGCTGTCGGATGCCAGAGATGAGATGCCCCTTTGGGCAGAGCAGGCACACCCAACCGTATTTGCAAAGCAAATCACTCTGAGCAAGGCAGCATTAGTGGCTGAACTGGGATGGAAAACCTGACCCTTGTAAAGTCATGCCCTAGTGACAGGCCAGGGATTGATCCTAACATACACAGACCCCCTTCTCTGGAGGGAAGGATCCTGGAGGTCTCAGAAAGTCCAAAACATGGAATTTCAATGTTTGGTTTAACTGTGCCCCAGCTGCATCCCACCCTATATGCAGGGCCAGGCAAGAGAGACCCTTGTTTTTACGAGCCCAGCAGGATCAGGGATTTGTCCCAGGACAACTTTTCACCAGTTAGCACAGCCAGGCTGGGGTTCACACAAGTGCAGGGGGCAGGGCAATAACTCCTCTCTCCAGACCCTCCGGATGCCTTGGCCCCCTTGGGGTCCTTCAGGGGAGAGGGGGAATTAACAAGATGGAGAATAACTTTCTGTCCTCTGGAAGAGAGCATGCGAGGGCAGGCAGCTCCCTTTCCAGGATGCACTTTGTCAGAAACCCGACCAGCCACACATACTGCCTCCCTTTTGTTACCCAAACATTGCTGCTCCATAGCACTTGACCAACGCTGACCCCAAGCAGATTAGACACAGGCGAGTGCCCTGTGCTCTGGCAGGGCTGTGGCGGCTGCAATCGCCTGCACGCTTCTTGGGGCCGGCCTCATCGTGGGGCTTAAACACTGCTGCACAGCCTGGCACATGCAATTCTGTATCCCTATGTGCCACACCTGAAGGGCAAGGTGGGCAAAGGGACAGCTCCCATCTGGAGAGGAGCACGTGGCAGGACTTCATGTGAAACCCAGTCCAAATTCAGCTGAAGTCTACCCTTTTGCATAGGTACCACATTCCCTTCCCAAGCACTTCTGAATCACCACATCCATCTGCAAATACTAAATATAATAAAAGGCCATTGTAGGCTCCATCCAAGCCTGGCTATAATTAAATATATTGACTGATAAATTGAATACAGTTATACCTCTCCATCTGGTATCAGCAGAGGACCACTGACATTTTGTTCATATACCCTCATTTTTTCGTCTCTTTCAGAATGAGATTTGCATCATAGCTTTTTAATGAGCTAATAGTTAAAATAGCCCCCTATAATTATGCTAGAATAATCCAGCATTATTTCAGCTTAATTATAGGGGGATATCTTAACTATACATCATTTGCAGTTCTCAGTCACTCTAATGCGCAGATGTCTGAAGAAATGACATAAAACACTAGCAAGTTATAAAATATCTAGAGTGGTACTCATTGCATCTGTGGAAAATGATCACATCTATTTTCCATACCTCTGCTATGCAGTCTCCCTGCTCAGATTATTTCCTGCTAACCAAGAGATAATATTGAAAGCAATGGAAATAAAATACTTCACTATCTCATGTCATGCTCTGATATTGTTGACTCTTTCATTTTCATATCTCCTTGATCCTTTCATAAATCTTCACATCAACATACTGCAGCTAATTTCTCCAAACCCTTAGCATCTCTGGAAGCAAAACAATTCCTAAACCTACTGCCTTCATAGCTGTGGCAAGGCTATGGGCTGCCTTTAACTTTGCTGTGGGTTTTTGCTTATTTGGATTAAATGACCTGGAAAAATTGCCCTGGGAGCACGCGGCATTGCTATTCACAGTTAAACTCTGCTTCCGCTGTTGGAGACTGCCACATCCCAACAAGGCAGCATTGTTGCAAACATCAGCTTGCCATTCCAGATAGACAGGTCTCTTCCTCACCACGTGGCTCTTCCCCTTGTGTACCTCCCGCTGTGGATGTGGGATGCCTGTGGGAAGGCAGGAGAGGACTGACTGCAAAGTGGCTGTTGTTTGGGGAGGTGTAGCTGTCACCTCTGTCCCCTTGCACTCAGCACCCCCACCCTGTATTGCCACTCCTTTCCTGTAGCAGGAAACAATGTGTGTCCCCTGGTATATACTGTCCTGTTCACAGGTTTGCATACTCAGAGAAGGAAAGATTCACTGGAATATTCCCCTAGGTCTGAGGACTTCTATAATAGGAAAAGCTCAGAGTTTTGTTCAGTCAACACCGTTCCTCGTGCTGCCTCACAGAGCAGAATTAGAGGGAAAATCTTTGTACCTTGGAATAGGTGAAGTAAAAGGGATGGTGGGAAAGCTGGCATCAGTAGCCCATGAGGGCAGTAAGAGCCTCATGCACACACACACAGACAGAGCTCAGCAGTGAGGAGATTATGGGATGATGGGCTGTGGTCCACTTATGTGTTTCTGGCCAGGCATGGAAAGGGCCATCAGAGACAGGCTGAAACCACATGAGAACTTCTGCAAGGCTGCTCTGACCTTGGAGGGTGTTACTGTGAGAGGGGTCTCCATAATGCAGTGAGGCATGGTTCACGCCCTTGAGCAGACTGGGCAGATGGGCAGCACTGCTGCTTTCAGGGAGGTGTTGGGCACTATGGGAGAGCACTGGGAAGGGACTCCTAGCTCCAAAGGAAGCATAGGCAGAGCTGGATTTCTGTGCAGCCTGTGAACCAAGTACTATTTTTAGATGCACTTCTCTCTTTTAACACCTGTGGAGCAGCCTGATGGACAGATAGATACTGTATAATAAATGTCATAACCTCCTTGGATAATAACCTCATGGCTTTTAAAGTAATCCCTTGATACTTTGAGAGGACTGCTGCGTGACACTGATTAAACCTCGAGGGTTGGTCATGCTGAGGTAGCACTTAGTGCTTGTAGGATGCTGTTCGCTTGCCAGGATGGTCTTCGACTTTGCTCTTCAAGGCAATACAGGGTCCAGAACCCCTCAAGACTATGATCCTGATGTTGATTGTCTGGGCTTGCATCAGGGATGTCCCTCCTTGAGGCACTAACTCATCTTTCCTTCAAAGTGGTAATAGTTCTTACAGAAAGCTTTTCCTTATCCCCACTAGTCCTACAACCCCACCAGCATCCCTCTTCCTCAGCAGAAGTCCTCGTCTCTGGGTGGGGACACCTCTCCTTAACTTGTTCTCCATGGTAGTTTGCCCTTTCCCTCCCTTGACAGAGCATCTTACTGAAGAGGAAGGAAAGATTACCCTTTGAGCATCTCACACTCACCCAAACAGTCCAAATCAGCCTTGGGAGAGTTACAAGCTGGACACTGATGGTGGAAGGAACTGCAGAAGTTGATCTTATCCATGCCCCATTCCCACAGAAGCTCTTGACAGGCAGTTAGTCCAGTGCTGATACACTGCGCCTGGAGAGGGTTGGTGTCCTCTCACCTGTCAGCCCTGCACTTTTTGCTAAGGAAAGTCTTTGCTATGCTGTGCTTGCATGCTAAAAGTGGGGCTGTGCTAGCCTGAGCTGTCAGCAGAGATATCCCCCTTGCAGACCATCCAATTTTAGGTCTACATACTGAAGAAATGCACACTCTAGAAACTTCTAGCCTTCTTAGGCTTCTCTTCTGATACTTCATAGCTATAATGCTATGTACCCTTACTTTCCTATACTAGGAAAAGGAAGTAGAGGGAATTGGAGCACTTGTTCATCATCATCTTGTAAAAATGATTGAGAGCAGTCTCATTAAAATCCTGGGTATTAGAACTCACTTCAGTATGCATTTTTACTTATCCAGGGTTTTGAAAATATTGCTTTTAGGGTGAAGTCCTAAAGGAAATCACCTTTTATGACCTAAAAAATCCATTCGAATCAATTATATTGAGTTATACCAAGCTGGAAGCTGACCCCATCAGCAACTTTCTATGACCTACTTGTGAAAATGGTAAGGATAAAATTATCAAGAGTTGCACAGACCTCTACTACCCAGAGGTCTGTTTCCTCTGCTCTCTTATTTACATATGCATGTCTTCCTCCTGAGGATCGTCATTAAACTCCCTCCTCTTCTATGTGAATCAAAAGTATCTTTCTCGTCTCCCGTGCTGATGCTGAAAAAGCCTTCACACAGGTGAAGTGCAAATGTCTGTCTTACACTCAAAAGGCTCTCACATCCTGGAAATGTCTGTTAAACTAGTTAATGCATCTTATCAAGGCAACTGACTCCTGTCCCCCGAGTCTTATCAAGTTCCCAGAGCTCAGTCTGCTCCAGAGTCCTCCAAGGACTTTTCTGTACCGTGTCTATGAAGACACCTTTATTGTCCTTCCATAGTAGCCATCCTGGGCTGCAGGTGACCAGAATTTTCATTCCTTCATCCTTTCTTTAAGCTGCACTTCAGACAGTGACAATGCAGCTGATAGTGCTTGTTTTGGTCCAGAAACTTCTCAGCTAACTGCAAGTGCAGGACAGGGGCTTCGTCTCCAGCAACACAGGAGAAGAGGAAAGAGAACATCTCTAGCAGCAGGGAGAGCTACATGTCTTCTCTGATGCAGGGGAGTAGCCAGACCATGTTTCTACCTGAAGACCTTCAGCTGTGGCCCTTAAACTGCATGATGAGTCTTTAGATCAATGTAGATCATTGCTGAAGTTCATCTAACTGTTAAATAGTGATAAAACAAATCATCAGCACCTCCCTAACCCCACGTCTAATAGCTGCACTGGAAGCATTAATGAGTTGGAGAGCTGGATGAGCTCTGCCAGAATGTTCCCAGACACAGTCACTCACAGATTTTAATGAATTTGGCCAGCAACCTCTCTTGGTACTTGCTGCCTTGCATATTCATATGACAGGCTTTTATCAGCACAAAACCTTGAGTAAAGGCCGTGTGTCCAGGCTGCATGCATGAGCATTCCCAGGAAGCAGAGTTTGAAACTAGGCTGTGCAGGTGTTGGAGCTTGAAGTCCATATGTGCCCATTCGTGTGGCGAGCACCCATGGCCTCGTGCCGCCATCCGGGCAGTGATGCTGGAGTGAGGACTAGCAAGTCCTCCTCCAGAGTTCTTTGAGAGGAAACCACTAGCTTGGAAAGAAACAAAAACAGACCTGGAAATGGACATGCTGAACCATTCTGGGTAGCTGGGAGTTGCTGTTGAGAGCACTGGCTTAGAATGCAGAAGTTTGCTCTTATATCGCTTACTCTGTCTCAGTATGTGTCTCAGTGTATCAAGGTCGTCTCTGGCACATAAGCTCATGATGGTGAGCACAAGGCTGTTAAAGTTTCAGTTATTTAATCCTTTAGGAATCTGTAAAGAAAGAGCTGAAGACCAGGTTGTGGTGCATCACACCGAGCAAATAGAGGGAGATTTTGATTGTCTAATGAAGGCTCCCTGACTGACTTTCACTGGATCTTGTGTTTGTTCATTAATGTCACTTTACTCCACATTAACCTGTTCAAATAGTAACCCAACAAAGCAAATTGTCTCAACCCTGTTACTTGTCTGAAAATGCATAATTGTGCTAATTAGATCTTCACTTAATTTAAATCCTTAACTAAATCCTTAATTTGAGGTGAGTCTTTGAAGATGCACTGAACAAATAACAGTACTTTCTGTTGAAGAAGAGTCAGGCTTCCCATGCTCTGTCAATTGACCTTAGAAGCCCATAATGTCCAAAGGCTGCAAGTGAGCTTCAGGGCTCCTGCAGGGTTTACGAAGCAGAGTGGACCTTCTGTAGAACAAGGTGCTGGCTGGGACTGTCTGCTGCAACCCCCAGACCCAGGTGGGACACACAAAATAGGGTCTGCTAGGGAAGGAGCACCAGCCAGCCTTGCACAGGAGGAAAGGAAAGGTTATTGGATCTATCAATTTTCTCGGTGCTGACTGAGAAATCAGATGTTGTTAAAATGTGCGTTCAGTTTAAAAACCTGGCAAGGCCAGATGTTTGCTAAGTGGATACACTTCAGCAAGTGCCTGCACATCAAAATACAAACTAAAAGTGGAAAAGTGAGTGCAACTGAAGCATTACAAACAAACATTGACAGGACATGCATGAGCACACACAAATTGCCGTGTTTACAGCACAGGATGCACAGAGTGCCCATTTGCATCTGAAGACATTTAATTGTTCATTTGCTGCATACACACACTCCCTTTTGCCTGCCGAGCCTCTGCAAATGGACACATAAATAGGGGCACGTAGCTACATAAATGGCCAGTTCACCTGGCAGCACACACTCACATCTGGAAGTGCAGCAGCTCCCAGTCTGGGCATCTGGGAGTGAGGCTTCCAATCTGCCCCAGCCGTGGGACATCACCTCCTGGCAGCATTCAGATGGCTGTCTGAGCCGACTGTCCGTACCACATCCTGGCGGCAGCTGTTGGATGTCCCGAAGAGCTACAGCATCCCCTGACCACTGTCTGTGAAATGCCTACACTGCCCCAGTGCCTGTGAACGCATTTCCCTGGCTGACATCTCCCGTCTTCCTGAAACAGGGAGAAGAAATCACAAGCATTTCTTTTAAATGAAATAATTCAGTATTTACACGGCAGCAGTCAGATCACAAAACTTCAGCAGATGTTACAGCAGGGCTCCAACTCCACTGTTCCAACAACTAATGCAGTATCCGGTCAGCTCTCACTGTGACCAGGCACAAAAGCAGGCAGTAACATCTACGCCTCCCACTAGCTTGTGAGGCAGAAACACCATTGTAATTCTGAGCAAGTCAGCAGCATGGTCTGTGAGGTCCCATAATGGTTAATGCTTCCTTACCAGAGAGAGTTTTTCAGTAGACTCAGTCTGTACAGTGTGTCATTACCCTCCAGCTTTGATCGTCAATCTGAAGAGCATATCACCTTGGAGATTAACAAAGAAATTCTGGCTGCAAAGCTGCTGAAAAGGCCACTTTGGTTGATTTTCTTTTCGTATTGCTCTGTGTTTCTTCTTCAGAGAACAGAAGGGCAATAAAAATTAATTTCATGGTGTAATAAAATACTTGCCTCTGAGGTTTCTGGAAGCTGAAGCACTGGTATTTTATTAGCATACAAAAATTCATTATGGATATAAAAGTATGATGACATGGTGTGGTTGCTAAACCTTAGGACATCACAGGTTTAGAACAATGTAATCAACCAGATGAGATAACATTTTAAACCAAACAAGTTTACAAACATTATCATTAAAAAGTCATAGTAAGTAAACTAACTATTTCCAATCCATAGTAATTTTAATCTTCATGGAGCGGGACTACAAAAAGCATCATCAGATGGCCCTAAATGCCTCAGGATTTAGTTTTCAGTTTGGAAAGTCTGCCTTTCTGAAGGTTGCCAGATATTTGCAAAGTTTCAGGTAATTACAGGCTATCTCTGTTTTCCAAGGTTCTGTTTCCTGCCCTCCCAAATTTCTTGAGTTCAGTCAAAAAACCCATTTTGTTCCCTCTCTTGCTGCCTGGCTTTGCAACAAAGTGGAACAGCACCTCCAGCACTAAGAAAAGAAGCACATCCTGATGACCCTCCTCCAAGAGTCAGAGCGCATGACCAGAGGAAAGAAAGAGACTGATTACTTAGTGTTACTTGGTTTTTCTTCAGTTGCCCAGACACTGTGTTCCCATGTTTAGGTCAGGCTTGGGATGTGCAGGACAAGACCATGACACAAGTTACTTTGTGTTCTCAGTAAGTCAGAACGATATTACCAAAGTGATTTTTTTCAGAAAAGAGGCTTTCACTGGCATTGGGGGATGTTACAGTACAAAGCATCAAATTGCTGGCTGACAATATGGAGTGTTTATTAAAGAAACTGCAGAAGCTAAGAAATCCGCTGCAAGCACTCTGATGCGTGGGGAGCAATCTCCTTGTGGCCTCTCTCAAAGTTTAATCAAATATGCACAACTAAGTTTTACATTTTTCCTGATTTTGGCTGGGAGAGAGCTAATTTTCTTCCTAGTAGCTGGTTCAGTGCTGTGTTTTGGATTCAGTATGAGAACAATGTTGGTAACACCGATGTTTTAATTGTGGCTCAGTAGTGCTTACTCTAAGTGTGGGGCTTTTCAGTGTCTCGTGCTCTGCGAGCGAGGAGGGGCACAAGAAGCCAGGAGGGAGCATGGCTGGGACAGCTGGCCTGAACTACAAGGGGATATTCCGTACCACAGAACATCATGCCCAGTGTATGAACTGGAAGGAGTTGGCTGGGAGGGATGATCACAGCTAGGGGACAGGCTGGACATCTGTCAGAAGGTGGTGAGCAATTGTCTTGTGCATCACTTGGTCTTCTTGGGTTTTATTCCTCTCTCTTACTCTCCTTTTCTTTATTATTATTATTATTATTATTATTACATTTTACTTTATTTCCATTAGTAAACTGTTCTTAACTCATAGGTTTTACCATTTTCTCCCCATCCCACTGAGGAGTGTGGAGTGATATTTAGTTGTTGGCTGGGCTTAAGCTACAACAACTCTTGTTTTCAGGAGGGCAGTAAAAACAAACCGCAAAACAAAGCTATCGTTTCACCAGCAACCGGGTAAGCTGGTGGATGCAAGAGCCGTGCTTTGTTTGTGTGTTTTGCAGAGGCTGAAATGTTCCTGAATGAGCTGAAATAGCTGAAAGGCTGCTCGAAACACCCAGCAAGGGAAAGCCAGGACCCAGTGATGTGAACAGGAGGGTCTCTATATGGTCAAAAGCAAACAGAGAGCAAAGGGAGGAGGTTCAGGAGCCTGTTCCAGCATCAAGGTAGGGAAAGCAGATGAAGGAGGCAGGAGAAAGCTGAGCAGATGAACAGCATAGTTTTCAGCCTCATGGTCCATGAGCACCCTATGTAGGCAGAGGCTACACTGCCCATCAAACACTCCAAGCAAACCTCATCCCACCGGCCCAGAAGAGGACAGAGATACATGAGAAGGGTGGGAAATGTCACTGAAGTAGTCAGAGAAAGGCAAGGATCCATCAGGGAAGGGTTTACAGAGTCACCATGACTAGAAAGTTTTTGGGATGAGAAAGGATAAAGGCCATGAGCTGTCAGCAAAGAAACACTCTTCTCATCTTCACCCACACCAGCAACATTCAGAGCAATGGGGCTTTGTACACCTTTTGTAAATAACCAGCCCAGGTCCAAAACAGGGACAACATATTGGGTTTGACCTTCTCACTAGCCAAGCTAAATATCTGGGGGAGCTCACAGACCAAAGTCAAAGTCTAATTTTACCTTTGTTAACCTTGTTCTGCATCCTAGACTCTTCTGCACAGGGAAGGCTTATTTAGTATGAAACATATTCATATTTTGTCTTTTATATCACAGCAAGTCAAGAGCATTTTTTAAGCATGACTGTAAGTAATTTTTTCATAGCAATACCACTTATTTTCCCATGGCTAGATTTTCTTATTTGCTGAAGAAAGCAGCAAGGCCACAGCAAGGGTACCAGAAAAGACTTTTGCAAGCCACTGTGAGCCTAGGGTTGTTGATACCGCATGACACTGCATCCCAGAGGACCTCTGGTGAACCATTGGAATCCTTGTGTGTTTTGGGAAGAATTAATCAAGTTGGGCTTTTTTCTTCCCATTCTTAATATCCCCTCAACCCGGCAGTCATGATGGATGCACAGGCTGAAATGATGAGCAATAACTGAAAACTGTTGCCTCTCCCGTTTCACCATAAGCACCCTGCTCTGCCCTTTGTTTGGAGCATGCAGTCCATGAACCCCCAGGAACTTCTAGGCTTAGTGTTTTGGAGGGCAGAGTAGTTGTCCAGCATTGCTTTTGCTGTGGTGTCCAATACCACTTTTTTATAGTCAAGCCTCAGTCACACTGACAGCCATGGGTTTTTGGGGTTAAACATTCCTTTGCCAGGTAGCTTGAGGATGTTTGGAAGACATATATGGAAAGGCACAGGTTCTGGGACCATTCAGTCCCCTGCAATTACATCTACAGCACAATCACCTGAAACTGCTAAGGATAGCACTCTGTGACCCACACGGTCCTCTCCAATCCTCCCTCTTCACTAATCAAGTGGAACTGAGTCACAGGCAGAATGCAATTAAGTTGTGATGTTCAGCTATGCATAATAAAAACATCCCACCAAAAGGAGCAGTCTGTGAAGTGGCAGCAATACCAAGAGACCAAGCAGTGACAATGCTCAGGGCATAATAGCTGACAATGAAGTGTAGAGACAAATGAAGATTAATACCATTTTGGTCTTCTTCAGAGAGGACATTATGTTGTAAGACAGGATATTTTCTCTTTCATGGTAATGGACCTGTTCTCTCTCATATGACCTCTCTACACAGAAAATTACCATGTGTAATTGCTCCAGCAGAGTGATGCTCTTAATGCAGTCACTCTCTAGCTAAGATCACTTCTTCTCTGAAAATAATAGATTTTGATAAGTAGTAGGGAGCTCAAAGAAGAGCAGTGAGAAATCCAATGAAACCAGGCCAATTTTGTTACTTTCCAATCTTGCATACAGTTATGACAGCCTATTCATAGCATGCACTGACTCCTGTGGGAAGGTTAGTGAAGTTAAATAGGCGGCTGTTAGATGACAAAAACTAAAGAGGAATAAAGTATGCAATGGCTATTACCTAGGCAGGAGACATCGTAATTGTCAACTACCATGTGCAGAGAGAGAACAGCCCACCACAGCCTATGGAGTAATTTTCCCCCCAGAGGAATCCAGTTGTAAAGATCACCATGAAAACCTATTAAATTGACCCTGGAGATAATACTAATAGAGAGTCCTGTATCAGCAGAAATATGGACAAAATGACATAAAAAGGTCTTTCTTTTTTATAAAACTTGGAAGAAGGAGTGATGCTATGCATTTTTTCTTCCATTTGAAAGGCTTGCCTAAGTAAGATTTTTTCAAAGGAATTTCTCCTAACAGCATGCTGAAAATGAAGACTTTGATAGCAGCAAAATGCATAAATGATTCACTGGAGAGAGAAAAAAAATCAGAGTTAGGGTGACAAAGACACTAAGCAAATGTCAGTGTGAAGAGGCATTTCAGAGAGCCAGTAAACAAGCTTCCACCCCTAGTACATGCCAGCTTGTGGACTAAGACCTCAGGACCTGACTTTCAAGTATGGATTAATCAAGCTTCCATTTCTGCAACGCTGATGAGAAACCACAAGTAAGTTTTGAGTGGAAATGTCAGCAGCAAGACACCTGAACTTCCAGTCTGTGGGGAGAGTTGGAAAGATGATTAAGTAAAGGTACAAAATGATCATTGGGTAGCTAGAGACTTTCTCTTCTAATTCAACTGGTTCTGGATTGTGGAACAGATGGTAAAGAAAAGCGTCTGATTTCAGAGTGGAGTCTGAAATCACTTAAGGGATGTAGTTGCTTATGATTGCAGATGACTGGATTTGGTAGTCTGTGAAGTCACTTTCTTTCTTGTGATTGCGTGTCCCTAATTCTACTCCCTCTGGAGACAGTTAAAATGGTTCTTTGGCTTCCACAGGTGCATGAGGGCACAAGGATGTGAAGTCTCTAGCAAATATATGGCACCTGCCTCCTTGGTCTGTGCCTCTGTAACAGCACTTGGGAAACGCTAGTATTGACAGAATGGGTAAAACTGAGTGTGCCCGCCATCAAGCAGCACTGAGAGCTGGGTGTATGATGGCTGTTCAGCTCAGCGCAGCTGCTCCAGCACTGCTTGCCAAAGTGGGTGCTCCTTCTCCCTTTTACCTGGAATGACAGCAGTGAGAGGCTTCCCAACGTACAGCTGAGAGATACATGAAGTATCAAGTGCCACAGTGAGACTCCTATTCTCTGGGTTCAGCAAGGTACTCCAGAAAGATTTTTCTTGGCTCTTTTCAAGATGTATGGATGTTTCAGGGGTACAGCTGAAGAAAGATCTCAAAGGCATGAAAAGGATGAATGACTGGCCTGGACCCCATAGATAGGAGATAGCAGTCATGTCTGCACTTGGGCTTGATTACACTTTGATGTTTCATTATGGTTTTCAGGCTTGTTGTCTGGCCCATTGCTGTCTGGTCCCATTCATGTTCTGGCCATGACCTGATTCTAAGCTGGTCGCCATCCCTGAATTGAACAGGACCTAACTGTGCACTATGGTTGGAAGTGAAGGCCTGGCCCCCATCATTTTACACTCCCCCCAGCACCCATCTGCTGTGCAAAATGAGTTAAAGATGTTGACAGATGCAGATGGCTGGGTGTCGGCTAGAAATGGTTCTGTACAACCAGGGAACAAAGGAATCATGCCTTCAGGCATGGCTGCAACAACCTGTAAGCATTTCAGGTTGAACCCAACCACTCCACCCCAAATCTGCTGCTTTCCCACATTTCTTCTGGAGTGATTATTTGCAAGCCTACAGAGAAGAAGAATAGTTCTCTGCTCTTTTGGTTTGATTTTTCAGCCAGATCCACCTCTGTGCTTGTTCCACACAGTCTCACAGGGAAAGCAGGAGACTGCAGGAGACAATGAGTTTCATGAACCCCTGGCTAGGAATAAAATAGTCAGAAGCTGCTAACACCAGTCCATCCATTGGAGAATATATATCGGTTTGTGGCTGACCCATTTCCCTTTACATTCATGCCAAAACGCATTTCCTTTATCTTTTGAGCTTTCAGAGAGGGGAAGAGAAGCTAAACTCACAGCAATTGTCCTTTCATAGGCTGGATACAACTGGGTGGTTTTGGAGACAGTGAATGAAGATGATTAATTATCACTCACTTATTCACTCCATCAGATATACAAGGGATATGCCTGTCATGCTGACAGTCTCCCTGCTCAGCCCTCTGTACACACAGCGTGAGTGGTGTGATTCAGTCTCACACACCACCTTCTGAAGGGAAGAAACAGAGCCATGAGTCAGTGGGACATGGTTCCAAGTGTCCTCAATGCAGTAGTGTCAGGCTTATTGAGCAGCACTGAAATATTTATTAAACACAAACACGGGACCAATTGTTCTTAATTTGGCAATGCTATCTGAAGAGTCAGAAGACACAGCACAGATCAGCTTAATAAAAATGTTTCATTTCAGAATGATTGTTACCTGGCTACAAGAAATTCAATGAAGGAAACAGAAAAAAAGTTAACTATAGCATTATAATGAACTGTGGGACGTAATAGTAAGTGTGAATTTCCTTTTATGATGCCCAGTTCCCCCTTGTGTATGTACCAGCCAGGAACCACATCAGATAAAAAAGATGATAGCTATGCCAAGGAAATCTGGGACCCTTAGCTGGGCTAATGGCCCAGAAAGTGTTAAAGCCTCATTAGTAATGACAATGGAAATGAATAATGACTGTAATAAATAATCACTTGGCCTTTAAGTAAGATGTATTTTATTTCCCTTTGTATATGCCAGAAGTTAAGAGTATTTATAAGCTACAGTCACAAATGACTGGCTTATGCTAAATGTAGCTGGGAGTAGGCAGACAAAATTTTCTTGGAAGTCTCTGGGCCAAATTCAGACATCAGCCATACTTTCAGCAGTACCAGTCATCCCCTATCTTCAGAAGCAATATGAAATTTAGTGCTTAGGGTATTTGAAGAAAATGGTTACAAGTGTAGTCAATAAAGTTTTGCACAGTGTCCCTGTTCTTTGAGCACTAGGGTAGGATGTAGGAAAGCAAGAGGGAAACCAAAAAAGGGCCACAGGGAGGAAGCCTTTCCCAAAATCTGAAAGGCCACAGCTGCCTTGCATGGGGATGGTCAGGCACTAGGGCAGGAATCACCAGACTGATGCTCTTTTACCTTGGACAGTCTCAGCAGAAAAGTGCCTTCTCCTCCCACACAGCATCCACCTTCCTGTCTTCCCCAGGGAATGTCCCCAGGGACCTCCACGGGCATGCGGGAGATGCACCTTCCAGAGGACTGCTGTGGGCAGTGTTGGGCAGGAGTCGCTGGTGTTTACTCCTCCAGGTGCTCAAGGGTTTGAGCAGACCAACTCTGCAGACACACTGAAATCACTGGTCATTCAGCGGCATTTCAGGACCTGTTAATTCAGAATAAACCAGAGCAAGAGGTTCCTTAAACTTGCCAATCAGTGTCACCCCATCTCGCAAAGAGGAGCAGTTGGGCAGTACTGCCAGCCCTTGGAAAGTGTCTATCTCATTTCTTTCCACTTGACAGACTCCAAAACAGCTTGGTGGATTTAATTTTCCCTACTCCCAGGTTCACTTTTTATCCATGCACAAAGGAGGAAATATGTTACTAACAGACCGGAATGCTGGAAATGTTTACAAAGCAGTGGCAGGGGTGGGGAAGTGAGGAGCTCTGCCAGCTAGCTGTGGGCCAGTGGTTTTCAGCCTGAGATGTTATTCATCACAGGCCTGTCCATGGTTTCCAGGAAGGTGCAAAAGCCCAGAAGTCAGGTGTAAGTCAATTGCAAGTGGTAGTTCTCTTGTTTGGCTTTAACATACCCCTTGAAGTGCTCCACAGCCCCTCTCAGGGATCTCTGACCATGGGCTAAACACTACTGTCCTGTCACTGTAGTTATTAGAAAGGAGACAGTGTCACTTGAGAGGCCACTTTCACAGCCACTGAAGCCATGGGGAGCAGCTTTAGGGGCACAGGCAGATGCAGCAATGATCTGTTTTCCATTGCTTGGAGCAGTGAGGCTGTCTGGCACCCTTGTGCCAAGCTGCTGAAGAGAGAAATGCTCAGCTACTACAAATCAGTGTATATTGTCAAGACAATTTGGACTTTACAGTCCATTTATTTAGCTGTTAAAGGCACTACTGATTCTTTTGGTAAGCAGAAAGTTTTCACTCAAAATTGGAGACTTTCAGCAGACAGCACTGCAGTTGCTGTGATGACCACTATGAAAAAAAGCCTCTTTTGTAAAGAGGAGAAAGTAAAAGGTCTGTTTGATTAGTGCCTGCAACAGTATCATTTCTAGAAAAGACTAGAAGAGGGGCTACTCAGTCTCGGATAACATTTGCTCTAGTGGCATGACCTGTTGTAAACCTCGAACAGTGAAAGAAATGTGAACAGAGACATATTAAAATGTCAAGCTGCAAAACCTACAAGCAACAGGGAGTGTAATTATCTGGAGAAGTAGTGGAAGGCTTTCTTGAAAGCC
The DNA here is from genome assembly GCA_013389985.1 of Dryoscopus gambensis. Taxonomy (NCBI): domain Eukaryota; kingdom Metazoa; phylum Chordata; class Aves; order Passeriformes; family Malaconotidae; genus Dryoscopus; species Dryoscopus gambensis. The sequence continues at coordinate 96,786 of WEIT01038713.1, read as the reverse complement.
AATTTCTTTTCTTTGTACTCCTGTTCTCCTTGCAGTTTTGTGCTGTCTCTCTACCAAAAACTACATGGCCATCACACTTAGCAGGGGAGACAGAGAAGTGGATGAGTTATGAGCAAAGCTGGCTAAAACGTGGAGATACTTAAAACCTGCCTGGATGCCATCCTGTGCAACCTGCTCCAGGTGACCCTGCTTTAGTGGGGTGGGAAAGAGGTGGACGAGATGACCCCCAGAGGTCCCTTGCAACACCAGTCATTCTGTGATTTGTGGTTCTGTGATAAACAGAAGCAAGAACTTCTTAAAGCTCAATACCTATTTCAAATGCCAACAGAGTGTGAAGGAAAGCCAGCATACTTCTTATAAGCAACTGTCACAGGGAGATGAAGGAAAGAAACTGAGGTGGGTTATGAAAGAGTTGGAAGATGGCAGCACCTGAAGGAAATAGTGTCATGACTGTTCTTTAGGCTCCCGAAGTCATTCAAAATGTTAAACTGAATGTCTTTCGCCAGACATTATACTAATCAAAATCTCTAAAAGTAAAATCATATCATTGTATGACTGACCTTTCTTCTGATAAGAATTTAAAATATGCATTTTTAAAGCATTGTTTATGAAAGAAAAATCAGCTTTTGAGACAAATTATTTATGTGAGCAATATGGTTTATGGCAGTCCAGAGTCATCACATATAATACTTCTCACAACTTAAATGCAGCAAAATACACAAACCCAGCTTTTGTTTTCCAGAAAACGTCTGTTCTCCAAAGCAAAATTAACTTAAATATATCATAAAAATATATTTATATGATACATATATATGTGTCATATATTTTATATAACACATACATATTATATTGTATTTAATGTAATGTAATAATATATAATAAAATATCATATATAAAATATAAATGATTAAAATAAAATATAATAGCATCATTGTTTTCTCATTAATGTCTTTTGTTCTTTCTCTAATAAAATATGTACATCAATGATCCAATTTTTCAAAAGAACTAATTTTGCCAAGACAAAAGAGTTGTGAGTGTATAAAAGCATCCCCCAAGAAATCCAAACCTGCCAAGCTCCGTTTTATATTGTATTTCTCCAAGTCAAAAAATGTCTGCTGTGAATATTATCAAACTCAGTCTCTGTGAAAGATCCTCTGAGCCAGGTTTCAGCTCAGAAGAAATTGTTTTTCCTGTGAGAAGAGTGGGGAAGTTGTTGAAATCAGAGCATGATAATGGCCTGGTCTCCTAAAGTTTAGGTATAATATTTCCAGCTGGCACCACTGTAATGTACTTTATTGAGGGATTCAGTGGACACATTGGTAACCATGAGAACAAAGCTCAGGGGTTTTCTGTGTATACCTGAGGTGTGCAACCCTAAAATGAAATATACATTACCCATGATATGAGGTCAGTATACAGCATCTCTCTGAAGGCTTTTCATGAAAATTCATGGCTGTTTTGGGGCCTTTCAAGCACCTGGATTTCAGAAGGGCAGAGCTGCCCTGTGTGACAAATCTTACCTGAAAATTCAGTGACAGAGGACAGACCACTGGGCACCACATTTCTTCATGGACTGGCCTGACCCCAGAGAGGATGGGGGTGGAGACTGATCCTTCCCACTGGGACTGCAGATGCTGGGAAGAAGTGCTGGGAAGAAGTCCTGGGAAGGTGGCAAATGCTTCTCCAACCTCCAGCCACTGCTGGCCTGCCCTTGTCCTATGGGGCCATGGGATGGGCATTGGACAGGAGATGGCAGCAGAGAAATGTTGCTGCAGTGAACCTGATCACAAGGGGCAGCCTGGGGGCTGACTGCATCCCCTGACATGACAAAAAGCATTTTATAACTGTGTGAGATGCACCTTCAAAAATTAAACTGCAGTAAAGGTCATATGCCCTCTTGTTCTCCATCCCCTGACTGCAGGATTTCTCCTGCAGACTAATTTTACTCAAAGTAAAGCAAAGCATGGCTGAAGCTCAGTTTCAAGCAAGTAGGTTCTTTTCCAGTACAGTGCTCTGTACAAATTACTCTGTCAAGAAAAGGTTACATTTCAAGATTGAAACTCTTAATATCTGGCAATGCCAAAATTGGGGCTAATGCATCAGCCCCCACTGAAGATGATGCAGCTTTTCAAGAGGTGAGGGAAGCTAAGTTATTGCTGCTAATAATGCATTTGCATTTCTCAGACCTCTTCCATGTGTCTACAAAAAAGCGTTCCCCCCTAGGGTAATACAATCAGCCTTTGGGTCTAAGAAGTCAGTGAGGGGCTATAGTGAGAATAAAGCATGAGCTCAAAATTCAGATCAATTTAGGTCTGATTTATCTCACTTGGCATCATCCATCCATAAGTCAGCCTCTCAGCAATGAAGAGAGGCACTTCCAATTATCCTCTCCTAAAAGGATGAGTGAACCAGCTCTCTGAGAGAGAGAACTCTCTGAGAACTCTGTTTGGCTGGAGTGGAGGCTTAGACATTTAACTTGGATGAAGTGCCCAATGTTTCAGTAGCTATGCTTACGTAAGAGAAAACGGGGAGATGATGGCCTTGGGGAGCTGTCAAGGCTGTGATCATTAAATATCTTGTCCAAAACACTCCAGTGAGGAGGGGCATGGACTTCTTAGAGAAAGTAAACAGCCTCAGCTGGGCTCAGCTGTGTGTCACAAAGTAGATATGGTAACCAAAGCCTGCAAAGATGTTATGCAAGAAGTCTCCTCCCTCCAAAAGCACACCACTAAATGAGGGACCAGGGACATACGTGCAAGCAGCAAATATTCTCTCTGCCTCATTTAATCAAGACAGCAAGATTAGCTCTGGAATGAAATTAAATCCATTTTCTGATGAAAAGCCCTTGGAATTAAATTTCTATTAAATATTTCATCACTGTCTGATTTCTACAGAGATTTCAATTTTGTTTCGTAAAAACTATTCTGAGAAAGTACACTATTCTTACATATTGATGACGAGGGTATTTTGATTGGGAAGTGATGTTTTGTATGCAGTCCAGTTTCCTTGTGTTCCTGTATCTCAGTGTCAGTAGATCAGAAGCCAAAAAACCTCTTTTGACAGGTGCTGCATGACACCCTCATGGAGACACCATGGTCTACCTCAGCAGACACAACACAGCTAAAGTGAGGGAGAAAAGGGATCTGAAGTATTTCAAGCTGCTTATCAAAACCACAGTTGTCTTCTGCCGAAAAATTTTGCCCACCTCCCCTTCACTTTTTTTGAAAAATGTAATTGGAAAAGACCCTTTTGCTAGCAAGGTCTAGTTTGTACTCAGGGCAAGTCAGTCCAGTGACAAATGTGTAGGTGGGAACCTGGCCCAGGATTTCACTGGACCCAAGCTAGGGGACACTTTGTGTCCCTAGTTTCAATTAACGTCAGGGGGAACTGGGAATGTGTGTCCAATAGGACACAGGTCCCTCTAGGCCAACAAAGGTCTAGTTAATTGCACAGTTAACTAAGGATGGAGTACTGAGGGAGATGAGGAGAGCTGGAAGTTCACCCATCACACTTCTGGCTCTCTAGGAGGGCTCCATTACAGGCAAACTCTCCCACAACCACACAAAAGCAGAGCTCCATGCTGGACATTTGCAGGACTATCAGTTTCAACGTCACTTTGCTATAGCTAAACAGCAGTTTCCATTATGCAATTGCCAGGGGATTATGGGGAAATCACATCACCAGGTTCTAGGTAGGGTTCTAAAAATACTGTCCCGCCACCTCTCCATAGCAGCTTTAACACCATGGCTTGCAAAAATCTATAAATAAACTCCTGTGAGGAACTAACATAGATATTTTCCTTTGGACTACAGGTGGGACAGTGAACATCTCATTCATTTTATATCCTTTTTCATTTTTATCTTCTAAAAACTTGCAGGTTTTTTCCCTAGACAGTGAGAATTGTTCAGCATCAAAACCAGAAATAATGTTTGAAGAAAAACAGTTTCTTTTAAAAAACCCCTTGACTAAAGATACTGTTGAGTTTTAAAACCATTTGAAGACAGAGGTAAAGATACTCCCAAAAATCTTACGTTCTCAAAAATGCAACAGTTCCTGGCTCTAAACTGGCATTACAGGTTGGAGGGGACCTCAAGGATCATCTGGTCCAATGTTTCTTGGCAAAAGCATGCTCTAGACAAGATGGCCCAGCACTCTGTCCCTCTGAATCGTAAGGGTCCACTGTTGAGAATCCATCACTTCCCTGGTGAGACTATGCATCATTCACTTGCAAGCTAAATATAAGTGGGCATGAAGTTTCGAAAAGTGAGAGGAAGAAAAAAACCTATTGAGTGTTTATGTGAATATTACTTTTTGCTGAACCTAAAGCTGGGAAAAATCCCCAAGTCTCCTTCTTAAAATCTTTGTCAAGAGTGGTCATTTTACAGCCTGCATGCACCATGTTTTTAGCAGAATGATGAGCTCTAAGAATATATGGATTAGATCAGGGCAGATGAGGTGAACCTTTTCTGGTCAGTGGATGGCCTTGCAGGTCACACAGCCCTCCAGTCCTGCAGGTTTCCTGTACCAGGGGTAACCCAGGTCATTTCATCACAAACACTGGGAAAGCAATCCAGTTCCTAAAACCTTCCAGCAGTTCACATAGTTTTTTTGATCCCAAACACCTCCCAAAGTCCAAAAAGAGACTCAGGTACCTTGGAGGTACTGTGGTGAGCCAAATCAAGGCTGTGGGGTGAGGCTGGTTAGGGTCAAGATGCTTGGCCATGCACAACAGCTTGCTAACAGCAGGATGAGTGCATGCATGAATCTGCATGTATGTCCCATGTGCACAAACATAATGCTGTTTTCACTCAGCCCACAGCATGACTAGCAGATCCTTTAAAAAGAAACCACACACGCACAAATATTTTATGTGCATGCCTTATACATAAGGCATGGGCCAAATGACTTGCCCACACAGTTCTAAAATGTACCCTTTCCTCCGTTTGGTGCCAAGGAAATGTTATTGACTACAAATGGTGACAGGGAGAATTGCACAATCCAGTCCATACGTATAAAAACCAGCAGGCTGAGCATAAATGTCTATTTGAAGGAATACAGATGAATCAGTAATTATATTAGAGTGATTAGCCAACTGCCTTAATTGATATGTACAAAACCATATGTGCTTATAAGCTTACAAATGCTAACTCACGCTTTTCACCATCTGCACAGAAAAGTCACAGTAAATTTCCTTTTTCTAAATGCAGGTTTGTCATTTTTAAAGAGATGGGCTGAGGAGGGTAGTGAAAGTCTGTCCCATGAAATGTCCTTTGCCAGTAGCATGGGGGTCTCTCAGACCCAATTTATTTAGTGACTATAATAGAGCTCAATTATTGTTCAGGTCAGTGCAAAGACATGAGGGAAATTTAATAACCAGCTTTTCAAGAAAAAAAAATAAAAGCAAGTTCTTAGGAGAAATTATAAGGGAAGCCAGTAGTACATTGGCTCCCCTCCCTCTTCAGCTTCCTCCAGGCTCTTTCCTAGAGTTGTATATGAACCCAGAGCTGAAGAAGGCTAAAGAAGAGCAATCCAGAAGTGCCTAAATGACATACAAGTCCACAGGCAAGTCACTGGTCACCACAACTTCTGCTGGAAGAGCAACGATGGCCCGAAATAGTTGAGTGTATTTTTCACAAAGCTACTGTGAGAGTCTCTGGCTGTAGCTACAAGTTCTTACCTTCAGAGCCAGGTGGAGTGCAAGCTCAAAGTTGAGGTGCTATATACATTCATTCCAAGCCCATGTGTTTTCCTATCTCTTGGCAGTACAAACATGTTCCAGATCGCCCATGGCCAAGGGCAATCAGTCATATTTCTGCTAATGTAGCCAGAGCACAAAACTGCAACGTTGATGTCAGCTCCATGCCTGACCCTAGGGAGACAACTGACATCCAACCTGAGATAAAGACCACAACGTAATTTGGTCCTTCTGATCCAGGAGAGTGAATTTTGTGTCACGTATTGGTTTTGTTGAGTATCAAGTGCCCTGTAAGGTTACGAGATGAATCTATGAAGATATTTGGGAGTTAAATTCTGCTTAAAATGAGGCAATAAGGGGGAAATAGTGCTCATACATCCCCGTGGCCTCAAGCTAAGTCACTTGTTTAAGCAACAGAGCTGAAAGTTTTATGCTACCTCCACAGAAAGATCCATCAGAATTTGCTGTGGTACAGCCTGCCATTTTTGACTTAGGCTTCATGGCAGAAGACCATTAAGATAGAAAAATTGATAAGGATTCTCCTGACACTTCTGAAACACAGAGGACATGCATGTGTGACAGGGGCAGGTGAGTTACTCTCATTTTAAAAATCTTGACAGCGCTGTGCATTAA
>WEIT01038713.1:35910-89609 GCA_013389985.1 Dryoscopus gambensis | reverse complement strand
ACATACATTAGCACCTTGCTCAGTAGAAGCTTGGGGTCAAGGCTAGAGCATGAGAAAAATGAAATGTACATCTCCAAAATGTTCTGGCAGGGTCCCAAAGCAGTGGCCTCAAAACCAAAGGAACTTACTGTATTTTCACCCAACCACAGCATGTGGTGTAGAGTCAACACACATCTAAGTCAGTGTAGCACAAACTAGATGTACTGCTGGATTTGAAAAGCAGTAGTAAACATGGAACCAGAACCCAATGACAATTTGCAAAGGCATTTGTGATTCCAAAACTCAGTTTTATAGCAAACACAGCGAAAGAGATCAACAATAGAACTGTACGTCAGTAGTTGCCCTATTGCAAAAGAGGACCAGGAGGAACTTGGTAGCTTATCCAAATCACCAGCGCTCCAAGGAAGAGTCAATGGTATATTTACCAGCCCCACAAGGGCTTGTTTAACCCGTATTTAAAAGCCTCCAGTAACTGCAAGTTAAGCTGTGCACTTCCTGTCTTACAGACATGGCAAGGAAGCTGTTCTTTTTAGAGATACTTTTAACAAATTTGAAGGCTGTATAAGCCCTTCATTCTGTACACTCTGCTGACCCAGTTACTTTAGTCTTCCTGTGGAGCCCATGTTTTTGAGATGTGTCAGCAGTGATGGTCTCCTATGGATTCCCTCTAGCCGATTCCATTTGCTTTGAAGTGCAGCATCTAAAATCAATCTCAGAGCTGCAGCAGAAGCCCTTCCAGTGCTGACCAGAGAAGGAGGAATATTTAATTTGTGCTGCAGGCTAAACAGACATCTATATTCCCCATTGTAACACTTACCTCTTTCTTTTTTCATCAAAAAACAGAGTTGACTCATGTTGAACCAGCAGTTCATGGAAAACTCCAGTCTTTTCTGCAGATTTGCTGAAAACCAAGTATTCTCCATTAGATATTCCTGCACAAGGGTACTTCAACCTGAGTGTACTACCTTGAATTTCTACTTCTTGAAACCGATCCTCTTTATTTTCAGACCATGCTTCTCATTTGGGAAGACTGTTACAAATTTCTAGTCTTTTCTTTCAAAATATTAGCAGTTACTCACAGATTCGTATACATCATCCAAGTCCTCAGTGGAAACACAGAACAGAGTTATAGCACAATTATAGCATCTCTTTAGAGCATATAATAGTTGCTGGTATTTAAATCTATAAGAAAATCTAAAGCCATGAACACTAATATTTACAGGTAGTACAAAAAGTGATGTACAAAATAATGACAAGTCAATGATACAAAGAGATTTAGATAATTTTGTAAAATGGATTAACCTGAGAAGTATGAGTTTCAATATGTCAAAATGCAAATCACAAGCATCTTTGCAAATTAAGAATGCAGGTCGCACCTCTGGGATGAGGAAGTCTGTTTTTGAAATGGGGACTCTCCAACTTAACTCACTGAAAAGCGATCTTGAAGCAAAACCACAGCAGGGCATAACAACAACGTTCACTTAAGTAAGCAGTGAATCACCAAACAGAAAAAAACATCCAAGGAAGGGATCTTTTAAGGAGTCAGAATGTCTCCTACACAAATATTTCCCAAGTTAAAATTAAATTGACAATTCATTTTTCTAGGAGGCCACCAATGCACTTCTTTCAGACACTTTCCCACCTGCTCATCATATGATATATACATATCAGCCCCTAAGATCTGCACTATCAGCGTGATTGCTTACTCAGTGAAAGGAGCAGTGACATTTGTACTACTGTCAAACATGAGGGCAGAATTAAGGTTTGTGTATTCACGGCACCAGACAGATGTTTTGGACAAGGAACAAAATCCTGCAGTCCCCAGAGGAGTCTGCAATAATCCATTTCAAACTTTCAAAGTCTTAGCCTGTAGCACAGAAACTGCACAAACCTGTGGTTTCCATTTCTGAAAGTTTTAAGCAAGGAAGTTTTCTTATGTAGTCCAGCTTGTCAGTATGTCTGATCACAAATAATGCGTATGNCGAAGTGCAATGTCAGACCTCCACATATCAGCATTCTCAACCAAAAAATGAAAGTGCAGGAGGAGTCTAGTTTCAACCATAGCCTCACAGACAGACAATGTCAGATCCTCAGATCTGTAAATTCAAAACAGTCTTGCCAAACTGGATGTGAAGTGCCACCCATCTCATCCAGCCCATTATCTCCAAGCATGGCTATCTCAGATACTTTGGAGGCTGGTGTGAGACCCTTCCTATACCAATGGCCATGATTGTGCAAGGTTATGCAAAGCTGTACTTGAAAAAACTCTGTCTGTTTTGAAAATAGCGTTGTAGAGAAGTCCATCTCTCTAAAGCCCACAAGCAGTTTCATCCATGCAGACTTTAGAGAGCAGACTCCAGTGCCCAGAGTTCCTTGGAGAACTTCAAAAAGCTTGGAGAAGACTTCTTTTTGCTCCTCTGTGATACTGAGAGGGAACTACTGAACCAGTATTCCTTAGCTGAGGTGCGGCTCTGAAATCTCCATTATTTTTGATATTTTTAATATCTAACTGCCTGAAATGGTCCCATACAGCACAGTACAGATCTAACCTCTTTCTAATGTATTTAAATATATGCAATAAAAGTGTGGCTACAGTGCAATTAAAGTGCCATTTCTGTTCATTTTAAATGTCAGTGTAATTAAAGTTCACAGACAATAATATTCATAAATCTGTAGATTTTTCCAGGATCCTCATTTAGTACTTCTGGAGATTTCCATATGTGAAAACTTTGGCCTCCGTTATCACTCATTCATAGATAGTTGTGGTGCTTCTCTGCTCACTATCTTTGACCTAAGGCTTGCCTACCCTGAGTATCTGTTGCATGATGATACATGGTCTATCATTTTAGACTTGTACTTGTTCATCACTTTTTATCAAAAATCATCTTCCTTTTTACAGTTCTTTTATCTGCAAACAACTTTCTTGAAATACAGGGATAGAGCACCCTCATGCACACTAGAGATGGATTAATATCCTTGAGAAACAGCTGCTACACCGGCAGCAACTTCGTTCTGCTTTCACACAGGGCTATGCCAGTGGCAGACATCATACAGCATCATCATCACTGCACTGTGCTGTTCTGGGTTTTGGGGTTTTTTGACTGCCTTGTATGCTCCCTGTTCCACAGGTAGAGCAGAACTAGACCCTTGCCATGGCTCCTGTCTGAAAAGCCCTGGGAACTCTCATATTGTTCCTTGTTTCCCTGATGAAAATCAAGAGACTTTTCCACTCTGGAGACAGCAACATTTCTTACATGCAGGAATTTTCAGGATTTCCCTGAATCCTAGCCAGGGTACAGGTGGATGTCTCAGAAAACCAAAGTTCACATTTTCAGAGCCAAGCCACTGAGGCAGTAAGATGTTCTGGTTGGCTTGTTAAGAGGTTAGCACAGCTTCCTCGTGACCATCCTACAACCCACAAGTGAACCTCCCTGTCTCTGATCTGATGCAGTTTTGGACATATTCTTCATAAAGAAAATAAAAAGCAAGGGTTCTTGCAGACTGTGCATACCATTGGAGAATAACCTTTCTTCAAAAATGAGGAAACCACATTAACTCAGACAACAGCATATGGCAAATGCAGAGCCACTCCCTTCCCTAGCATTGAGAAAGGTCTTGAAGAAGACAAGCACAGCAGACTTTCTGTACAAACACAAACTTCCCTACACCACCTTAATTTACATTTTCAGCTTTGCCCAGCTCTGGGTTTTTTCAATCTTTTTATTCTCACACATTTAAATTTCACTTACTTAATTCTACATACCAGAAATTAACTGATATTGTCCTCATAGTTCTGCTCATCAAGCAATTAAGGATGATTAATTAAACATACCACAATCTCCCACAAAGTATGAGTTGGGCTCCATGCTGTTGCAGTTACACACTAGTTTATGGGAAGTTATGCTGACTCATGTTTAAACATAAAACCAGTTGAGTACCTAGCTGACATTGGCTTCTGACTAGGGACATGATGCTTTTAGACCAGGAAGTATATCCTACATACATTTTTTCCTCCATGTGCCGTCTCTATGCTTTGGCAAAGGACCCTCACTTCTTGCTTTTAGATTGTAAAATGCTCAGGAAGCTGCTGATAACCCTCATCATCATCTGTATATGTTTGCTTCTTCTGGTCATTCAGCTACTCAGAGTATGGTGAGAGAGATCCATATTCCTTCTCAATTCAATTAACTAGAAGTGTAAATGGGATAATTATGAGAAGAGCAATGGAACAGCACTGAAGCCCATGAATACGGAAGTTGCATTGCACATTTCAGAAAGCAGCTAATACCCTACTGCCAGGGATTTTTCAGCAATATTCATGTTAGTTAATTCACCCCGACATTGTTAATTCACCCTGCAGCATCACTGTGAAATACTTTTTTCTTTTGAGAAAGTCCAAATCCTTCCAGGGCACAAAAAGAAGGGGCACATTGATCTCCCACAGAAAGAGAGCACAACCCAGCTGCACAAACCAAAGCTTTCCACAACAGTGCTTTCTGTATACATTATTTTTTAGCTTGTCCCAGCTCCCAAGATGGATCCCTAGACGGACTGCTGCAGAAACAACTCTTGGAGAAGTGTCTACTTGCTTTAGTCTCATCCTCCTCAGGAATGTGGCTCTGAAGTCACTGTGTGAATATCAATGTATTTGCAGCAGGCTGATGAGGTTCAGCATCAGTGTACTTCCACACTGAAAGCGCTTGGGAAATCGCTGTCACTGACTATCAGAAAAACCAGAGGGAAATGGAAGAAAACAAAGAGAATGATGCAGATTATTTAACTGGGCCACAAATTCCTTAATATTGTTGCTTACTTGTGTATAAAAGTCCCAGAAATCTGAAGGTTTTATTCCAAAATAGCAGCATGGTTGGCATGAAAGCAGTTTATCACCATGTCAGGACTCATTTCACTAAATCTATCTGTCTAAAATTCAAGTGTCTCACTGTCTCTGGCCTCTCTTTAAACAGCAGAGAGGTACTTCAGTAAGTTGTGACACAGATAAGCGGCTCGAGCCTGATGTCAGATCCCTCTCTAGATATCCCTTCCTCCCTCCAGCAATAGGATAACCCTGTTACCAAAGTATCAAAAGTGAGTTCTGTGGGGTAAGTCCCGCCCAGCTTGAATGCACTGCCGCTGGTTTTCCATGTGGTATCACTTCTCAGGCAGGAACAAAACAGAGAGAAGAAACTTTGAGTGGGACCTTCTTTTGTCACTTGCCAGCACTTCCACCACAACAACCTGTGGGTTATCGGCATGTCAGCGTTATGCCAGGCAGGCAGGTAGCTCTCCTGTCTGCTCTGGGAAAATGCCCTGCTCAATCACCTGCCATCTCCCTGGGACCCCCAGTACCTGCTGCAGATTGATCACACTGTATTAGCATCTTTCTGAGCCGCAATGTCTGGAAAACACGGCAAAGGAGAGAAAACAAATTTAGGAAGCTGGGTCAACACCACAAGGAAGGAAATGCTAGGCTTTATGGACTGAAGAGAAATCCTTCAGGGAGACAGCCTCTTGCATCATAAATAATGAGTATGCATCCTGCTACCAAAGCAGACACCTACTGAACAACTTACGCATCCTTATGAAACAAAGTATTTTTGTTAGTCTGCTTTGCTTATAATAATGCTGAAGGGAAAGAGAGCTTGTAGACCAACAAAATTACGTGAACATATTTTCGCTGGAGACTGCTGGATCCTGAGAGAATTTTTCTCTCTAATTTAATAAAGAAAGTCCGAATTCCTAAACAGCTCCTTCAACTATAATTTCTACTTTGTTGAATTTGCTTTCAGCCTCACTACCTATGTCTCTGATCTTGGCTTAGGATGATGGCTGATTCAAATCTATCCAAAAAGAGATAGTGCCCTAATTGCTAATGCAAAGAAAACCTTATCTGTTTCAAGCAAAAGTCTGATGGAAGAGGAAACTTACAGTTACAGATGGCAAAATCCATTTTGTCCTTATTTGGGCTGGTTTAAGCTTTGCGGAGTGAAACAGAGGGGAGCTGTTTGTTTGTCTGTTTGTTTTGCTCTGGGAATACAGCTCTTAAAACAATTAGTCATCTCAGAGAAATTAAACAGAGCAGCAAATATAACTGTGAAAAAGCTATTATTCATGCCCACATTAACTAAACCACTCTTTTTATTCTTAGAGGGAGAAAAAAAAGAGATGTTACTTGATTTAAAAGCTTATTGGGTCTACGAAATGCAAACAATTCAGAGATTTTCATTGCTCGTATGCCCTTCATGAGTAGGGAAGGACAGTGCACATTCCCAGTCCTGACAAACTTCCCACTCCGAAGTAATATAGCCAGAAAGTGGAATATTTCCTGTAGAAAACGGCTCTGCCGTGGCACTGAAATGGTGCTGTTCTTCAGCATATTCATTATGAATTACAAGCAGCACACTTGCACAGCTGACAATATTAATATTCTGACCTTAACACTCACATTAATATTCCAAAGTGACCCAGCCGAAGTGAGTTTATAGCTTAGGTTAACCTTCCCTATAAAGCTCCCAGCCCTCTTACAACACAAGAATCACAAGGCTGCCAACACAGGCAAACGTAGGGATCTCCTACTACAACCAGGTAGGGTGGAAGAAGGAAAGCACACTTCTTGTCTTCTTTGAGATGGAGCCGCAGGAGCAGGACCGCGAGAAGCATGAGCATGCAACATGTGCAATATGGCTGGCTCAGACAGTGCATTCTGAAATGTAACTGTGCCTTGGACACAGTGTTTGGTATTGATTAGTACCAGCTTGGCCGGGCTGCCAGGTCACTGAGGTTGCAAAATCCATCTCACTCGCCCAAGTACGAGGCTGGGGTCACTCTCCATTCACCTCGCAAATCTGTTCCTCGAATGATGAAGCAGAAAAACACAGCTGGAGGTGAGAGAGAGGGAGATGCCTTTGCTTTTTCCAACATGTCAGGAGCATGAGGAAAGCACAGGAGCAGCGGGTGACCCAGTGTCCCCTCCCCTCCCTGTATGCATACAAGGTCAGTGACAGAGCCAAGGCCTGATGGAGTCTTCTGGGGAGGACATGTTCTTCTGTTTGTCAGATGCAGATCCTTCACCTCCTGTACAATGTGGACAGGACAAACTTTGGGGCTGACTGAATGGCGTCCCTTTGCCTCTTGTGAAGCCATCAGGAGAATTCCCATCAAACTCCACCCACACAGGATGCCAGGCACTGCTAAAGTCCCCATGTACAGGTGGAAATCACAAGAAAGATCACTTTTTTAGCAGGTGTTTCCATTTTCTGTGGTTATTTAGGGATAGCATTGAAAAACTACCAGTCACAAACAGCAAAAAGCGTAACAGACAGGAACAAGACCCCATTGTGTTAGCGATTGTACAAATCCCAAGAAGACACAGCCACTCTGCTATGAGCAGGGATTATAAAACATTAATGGGAATTTGGATTACTTATCACTGACCTTTTGGTCCATGGTGGCCTCTGAATCATCATTAAATACTTTGTCATGCAGAGCTCATATCCAAAACTATGCTACTAAATAGCATACAGGCATTAGCTACTGCTGCAGAAACCATCAGTTGTTTCCTCTTCATATCATCTGATGCTCCAGGCATGCTTGGAGAAGCCCTGGACTCCCTTTTATAAGTTTAATATTATCCTTTTATAAGTAAGTTCAATATTAAAGAACCTTCCCTTGAAAATAAATGGCCAGCTATTTTTGGTAATTTTTAACTTCAGCAATTCAGCCCTGTGTTTTTCTTAAATTCATGTTAAAACCTTTGCAATTCTTGCTTTGGATGACAAAGAAAAAAGCCTGTCTTTGAGAAAGGCAACAAGCTCAACCTTTTCCTGCTTCATTTGAAACTTTTGGGTGAAGAAAGAAAAACTCTGGTCTCGTGGCAGGGAACTTCTCAGATGGCAACTTGCCTCACCTGATCCTGGCAATTCTTTGGCAATACTATTTACGTCTGAGCTGCACCAGTACAGAAATATCAAAGATCCTCAGCTGAGGACAGACAATGAATGCAACTCATTTTTATAACAACCCTCTTCCTGTTCCCTGATAATAAATGGAAATAAATGTTGTAAGGTGTGATTCAAAGAACTTGACTGATCCTGTGGCTTCAGACAGAAAAGGTATGTGGAAGTCAAATAGTCAAAAACTGATGCGCTGTATGGGACTGGGTGCAGGCGGACACTAGAGCCAAGCAGAGGTTGGGCCGGTGTCTGGAGATCCAAGGGAACTGCAGTGAGAGGCGACAGAGCAAGAGGATGGTGGACCTATGTATGTAAAATAGTTCATTTCTTCAGAAACTAAATATATGGTATCTCCTGTACTACCTGCTGTTGCTAATGATCAAATGTCCAGTTGAAAAGAAGAGGACTAAGAGCCCAGAAAGCATGAGGTGGGTCTGGGATGCTGCTGACCATCAGGGCCCATCAGGGGAGTTTAGCCCAGGCACAAGCTTGGGAACTTGGTCCTGCAAAAGAAACAAACCTACCTGAACATCTGCTGCATGCAAAGCACAACCTAGCAGTGCCCATGCATCATGTCTGTCCCTGCTGGCAGCCCACGCTTCACATACAGACAGCACAACTGTGGCTGGCCCTGGAGGGAAGAGGTTTTCTTCACCCTCTGAGGTGATGATTTTATACGCAAACCCGATATTTTAATGCCTTACTTTATCAGATGAGACCAGGACTATGTGATGGCCAACTCCAGGAGTCCAGCCTGATTTGGTGTCATTTCAGTGGTTTGATGTCAATGTGTGCCTCTGTTACCATGAGGAGAGCTGATGTTTTCATTAGTGAGAGCTTAGAGTCACGTCTCTGGTAGTCACTGGCAAACATCAGACTGGAGGGATAATTCCTACCCTTAATCAAGCTACATAGTAGCAGAAAGGTGGTTACAGGACAGTCTCATCTGGGGTCTAAAGGCACTTGAATTGCAAATAGTGTTTGTTCTGGCCCTTCTGCGCGTTAGCACATCTGCACCCGGGAGCAGAAAAAGGAACCACATGCTTTATCAAGGATAAGTGAATTCAGTAGTCATTTTAAAACATTAAAACTTCAAATGGCTTCCCAGGAGTGGTCTTTATGTGACGCAATTGCACTGTTACTGCACCTTCCTTTTTTATTCTTGCATGACATTCACTGGGGAAAATCACACTGAAAGCCACAGCTAGTTTATGAATATTATAGTCCTGGCTCTAATTGTTTGCCAAGATTTTCCATTAAGTGCAGGCTATGTTGAGTAAAACACTGTGTCAAGGCCAATATACAGCAAGCAGATTTTCATTTAACATCTCAGCTTTTATTGCCCTGTTTGCCCAAAACCAAATAACATTACCTCTTGTTATCGGAAGATTTAACTTGCATGCAAACCTGCCTTGATTTTATTGATGGTCCTTTTAGGTATCTCAGAGTAAATTTTCAAGCTATTTGTAGGAATAAACAGCAGAGATGTGTGCAGGCTGCTCACATGCTGCCAGCCTGACAGGAGAAGCAGGAAAGAGAAAGCAGCTTGGGTGCAGTTGAACCCAGGACATCCACATGCATGGACGGACAGGTATTAAGACTTTGGGACAGTTACAGTATCCATTTTTTTTTTCTGCTAGCTTTCCTCCTACTTGTCTTTTTTTTAGTTATTGTTCTAACCACTGGGTTTTGGTGAAACCCTTCAACAGTCATCTCCTCACCTTGTGCACATCATGTCCTACAGGGATGGAAGCACCACCACGATATACTTTATTGATAATGCATGGGGTTCATTTCAGGTCCGACAGTAAAGAAAGGGTGTCTTGACAGCATTACCAGGGAATTTTTCATGGTCATATTTGGATATGAGAGCTCTGGAGAACTCTGCCAAACCATTTTTCCCATTGTTATGTGGCTGAAAAATAGCCACAAGGCAACTGTGACAGTGAGGGAAGAGGAGGAAAGGAAGGCTCAGCCAGAGACACCCTTGTGCCTGGTCTCCTGCAATGGCACCCCATGTCCCTTCCAGAAATGTCCTGATTTCCTGGCTAGTGCTCCACCTTACCTTATGCTGCAATTCCTAGGGAACCAATACTGTGTTTTTAAGTTATATGGAAGTTATGTCAGCTTGAATGGGCAGGTACCACTTGTGCAAACGTGAGACAGTGACAGCTGTGGTCTCTTTTGGGCAGCCACAAGAGGGCAATAGGACCAAACCTAACTTCTCCTGGATGAGATGTCCCTTTCAGCAGAAAGTAGGTACGTGCAAAACTCACCCCTGCAAGGTGGAGGGTGGTCTGTGAAGGGCACATGTGTAGAAAGAGCTGTCTGCTGTCAGGGAGATACCTGGACCAGGGACATCAATTTCGTTCTGCAGCGTCAAGCCAAGTCGGCCTCACTCAGGAGCACGAGCAGGTCACAGGCAGAGTCCTTGTGCTGATCTGCCTCCCATGGTCCTGTATGGAGCCCAGCAAGGAGGGGACACTGCAAGTTCTGATGCAAGAAACTTGGTAGGAACTGCTCACCCACCCTGCTCCGTGGGAAGCAATCGGAGTTGCACCACTGCTTTCAGGAGACATCTTCCAGCTCTGCGGCCTATGGAAAGCAGTTGTGCGGAATGATAAATGCTGTCAGCATATTCAAATAATTGTGTCCTTTGCCCATACTAAAAGCTGAAGTGTTGTATTCTCACTATAACAAACCCCAGTGGGAACAGGATAAATGTTCCTGTTGTGAAAGTACACATTGTAGTGGGGTTCAGCAATTAGCTGCAGCAGAATAATGAAGAAAGCTGCTATTTGCATAGAACATCACTGCATTTTACTTTTCTGCTTTCCGTTTAACAACTTTCAAACAATCATTAAAGAGACAAGTAGAGACAAGAACAAGAGGGAAAGCTGTATGTTTATTTGCTAAACACAATGTGCCTTGAAAATAACAAAAAAAAAAATCATATGACTGTTGAATCCAGGTCAGCCCTGTGTGAACAGTCCTGCTAATAGGCCTCATTATCAGAGGGAAAATTAGTTCTTGCTGTTGGGATTGTTATAAATGAGGGCTGTTAAAAGCTGAGTTTATTACTGTGAAGCTGGGCTGTATTTAAAAACGTTATTGAAGATTTTCCAGTCCTACACAATTTTATTAGGAACCACTTAAAAGATCAGCTGAAAATGTGGTAATTTCTGAATAACAGAAACAAGACTTATTCTTCATTATGCAAAGGTACTGGGGGTTTTTATTTAAGGTTTATGTAAAGGAGTTAGAGATGCTGGTGGCCTCCATGTGAGAACTGGCTTACTAACAGAGCTCAACCCTACCAATGCACCAAGTTTTGAAAAGTGCCACCCAGAAAAAAGGCCTTTGGTTGAAAATTAACAGCCAACAAGTTAAAGAAGACTACCCAGCACGAGGGACTGGCAATTTAGCTCCAAGAAACTGGCTCAAATCCAGACATAGTCACCGTAAGTAAAAGTAGTCATGTCCAAACTGCTTCTCCACCAGGGTGCGATGATTTGGATTTCTCATGGACAGAAGTCTCAGGAGAAGATGGATGTTATGTGTACATCTCAGCTGACCTTGGTCAACCTCACTGTGGAGCAGACACTGCTAATGGTCCCAGATGTTTCACTGACAGAGGAGAACGCCCAATTTCCCAGCTCAGAAGTCAAAGCCTGCTGGGCATATTTAATTCAAGTTTTAAAGTCAAATCACAGGGCAAAAGAAATATCGTCCCTGCAAGACTAACTGGGCTTGTCCCAGCAAGCAATCACCCAAGCTCAAAGATTTACCTCCTTGCAAAACCCTTTCCTCTGAGGTTGTCTGTGAAGTAGCACAGACCAAAGCTCACGCTGCCAAAGTATTTTGACTGTGGTAGCCTGGGCGAGGGAATGGATATGATCACCACATCATTGCTGTTCATTTCTCCAGATAGCCCCTTCAGAGCCAGGAGGGAGGGATACAGCACAAGTTCACCCACTGTTCACGATGGGGGAATTCAAGACAACCTTCTCATTGCAAAAACTGGGAGCCACAGAACATGCCTCTCACCATCAAGAGCCATGTTGGTATGGGCACAACAGCACCTGCATAGAGTGGACACCAGTCCCACAGACACCAGTCCAGCAGTCAGGGAGACATTCAGCACCAGCAGCTCGGGTAACTCCGCAGAGCGTTGTGCCCTGCTGTAAGGGATATGGAAGGGACAGCTGAGGAGGATTTAGCTCCGTCAGCTGGATGAAGGAAGGTCAAGACACGCCACCAACCTTGTGAGCTGATCTCATGGGGGAGAACTCCCACAGTGCAGCCCAGCAGACACCAAACCTCCCCTTTCCATCTGCCTCCATGATTTCCTGGAGCCCAGAGTTATGTAAAGGGTTTTGCTCCATTTCCCTCCAAGGCTAGCATGTCAGCTCATGGGTAAATTGCCTTGACAATTAAGGAGAATAATAGGAAGACGTGACATATGTTTCTTTTACTTCAGCACTGTCTGCTGAAAACTGGAACTAAAAAGTAGCAGGCATCTCCTTCCCTGTCTCTGGAATTTCATAGAGAGTGACTCTGAAGCATTAAAGAGGCACAAGCTAAATTAAAAACAATGAAAGAAAGTGCATTATTTTCTTTGTAGCGGCCCTTGCTGCAGCAGTTCTGTATGTTTCAAATAAATAAAGAAGATGCTGCAAAACTTTTTGGAGGCTAATCAAAACCATTAACACAACAATAAAATCTTCTCACAGCTGGAGCCAGAGTGCAGCTTTAATATTTACTAGCCAATGAGCATATTTACACGACAGAGAGGATTCTAAGAGTATCTTCGATACACAATTAAGACACACACATGTGTTACATGTGCTGGCAGGAAAATAAAATAAATCATTTTATTATGTCTATGCTACCATCTCTGGTAATCCGCTAATAATTACGATGTATATGCAAGGTTCTTGCAATAGGGAAGGTTTTGCTGCAAACTCTATTCTCATTTAAGCACATCTTGAAGTCAGTTGTAGCTTCTAAATTTTTGGACACAGAGGAACAAAACCGAAAGGTTTAATTTGGGATCAACTACTTCACCACATAGCCTGTCGACTTCTTAATGTGAGAACTGTGGATATATTTCAAAAATGCCTGGGTAACAATGGCACTCAGTGTTGGAATCTAGAGAAAAATTATTTGGAGGGAAAAATACATCCTTTTTAACTACATAATATGAGATTATATTCCTTTAGGTCTACCCTTGTCTTTGGGATCTGCAGTGATGATGGACAAGAGATGCGAGTGTGTACAACTCACAGCCCATAAGAAAAATGGGGCATGTGAGATCCACCTGGGTTTGTAATGTCTGCACCATGGTAAAGGTTTTCCCAAGTAATACTACAAGTCAACACCATTACATTAGGGAGCCTGGTACATTTGTATTGCAATTTTATTATCTGATTTAACATATGTTAATGGGCTTGTTTGTACACACAGAGCCGACTAATTTACTTGAAGGTCCAAGGTTGCATCAAAGTAGAGATATTTTGCACAATGACAGTTCTCCATAAATGTGAAAACCTAGTTTATAAATCCTGTCATTCAACCAATGACAGATAAAGCATTAAATATGTTTCCATAACAAAGTGGTTTAATTATTATAGCACATTAGCGCACATGGCTTAGGTACAGCATTAACAATGAAATGCTCAGCACATTCATTCCTATTTGTCCTGAGAAGCATCTAACTCTAGTGCTGATGAAAGTTGAGTAAGGTTTGCTGTGTCAGAACCTCAGTTTAATCATGTAATTCTGTTTTTTTCATTATTATGTATTTACTATTCATTTGAATTTCTGCTACGGGAATACCAATAGAATGTATTGTATATCCCAGACCAAAACAGCTGAGAGATGGGAAAAGAAAATATTGCTGGTGTTCAGAGGATGAGTGATTGCCTACATCATCTTGCCTTGAAAAGTTTGAAGTACAAAAAAATGAGCCTCATTCTTAACAAAAATTATTGGGTCTGGTCTATCAGTCATTCGTGATTCCTTCTGCATCTTTCAACGCTGTTATCAAAACGTTTTCAAAAACATATTGCTAGTGAAGATCTTGGATTTATTGTAAAGGGATTATTAAAAGGGAAAAAGAAAACAAATTTGAACCTTCAATTTATTTACCTTTTTTGACTGTTTCTCTCAGCTTAGCTAATAGAAAGTCACTAACATTGGTCTTGTTTCATGTTACCAGAATGCATTTCACTATTGGATTGTCAGAGCTGCCATATTACAGCTGCCAACACTGCAGGAGGATATTTATTGCTTGAAAAACAACAGTTCCCACTGGATTTACAAAACAATATAATTGCAGTATTTTATAGGGCATAAGTTTCATAATGCCAGAGGTGATTGGCCTCTCCCCCCACCCTCTGCACCCCATTTCCTTTCCCCGCTCTGCTCCCTCAGGCTAGGTCTGGGACGACTCCAAGACAGCAATGCTCTCTGCATGACAAGCGTGCTGACACACTGAAAGGAGAACAGCTCTAATTGCCAGCTTAAGCCTAAAACCGCACGAGGGAATTGCTGAACAAGGCTCGAGGTCACGTACAACCAGCCTTACCCCACTGAAACAGGGAATGACACCAAATGTCATTAGACTATCCCCATGCAGAGGATCCTGCTGCAGACCCCAGACTGACCTGAGAACATCAGACAGCAGTGGCATGTTGGTTTTAGTCTCTTCTAATCAGAGATGTTAATTCTCATTTCAGGGCAAGAAACAAAGATAAGGCCTTGGAAGATATACAGGTCTAGCTGAAGGACAAATAACTGAACATTCCTGGAACATGAAGAGTAAAGAACGAGAGACAGAGTCCAGTTTTCGTTTTGTTATATCTTCCTTTCCAGCGTCAGTAAACTTTCACTGCAAGCCATGTCTTCCAGAAAGAAATCACAAAGGAAAAAAAAATGGAAAGAAATGGAAAAGCATAACACCATGGAGATGGTTAGAGACAAGAAAGAGGCTATCTAATTTTAGGCAGAGAGACAGACAGAAAAGTTATGAAAATTGATACATTTCTTGTATTAAATGAAGGGATGCATAAAGAGGTTTTTTAGAGTGAACAGAAGCCAAGAATGAAATTCTGTTAAGCACAACATGGTGCTTTGCAAAATATTTTTCATAGGATTCAGGAAAAAATGTCCTTAATTTTGCCATTAAAAAAATTCTCCATACAAAGAATTTCCAAGCCAAAAACCCAAGAGAAATGCAGATAAGTGCTTTAGCTCAGGACCTGGAATAGGGAAGCCATAGTTTAAAGTCATGCCGAGAGTCCACAGGAGGTTGCACTCCCACCACAAGTTACAAGCATGGTCCTTCCCCCGTGGTGGAACCATCTCCTTCCCATCCCTGCACACAGGTTCTCACTCACGGGAGGCACAACATGCAGGTGCCAGGGTGGTCCAGCACCAACACATGCTGTGGATGGAGACCTCAGCAACAGCAGCATGGTAATAGCAATGCAGCCTGTCCCAAAGGGACAGAGAAAATACAAGCAGATACTCAAAAGCAAGAAGTATTATTGAAAACAATCACTTATGAGGTGCATTTAGAAGAGTTCAGGGGAAAAGTGTGCAAGCCATTCCATTAAGAGTTCATGGGATCTAATTGTAGACACATAAACATTCGCAGAAAATGGGTTTTCAGACACAGAATAAAAATCATCATGGCCTGATTTTTTTAAAGAGAGATCCTTGTCCTTACATGGAAGCTGCACAAAGCCTTCTTAAATGTACAATGTTAAAGCTACTGATGTACCTAATAATGAAGTAAATGCTGAGTGCTTAAACCGTTCCTATCCAGAGGTCCTTTCTAGAGAAACTTCAAGGTGCTGGTTTTGCCCCTGCTTGTGGCCAATGTTTACAGCCGAAGAGGAGAAACAGCACTGCTTAAGCTGATAATCAGCTTTTGCTTCTGACACAGTTTTAAAAGCTGGCTGGGCAGGTAAGAGTGTACAAGAGGTTTGAATGTGCCAAGGGCTGAATTTATACCAACACTGCACTGGGAGGTCAAACACAAAGCAAAGACATGAGCTATGCAGCTGCTGCCAGTGTGTCCTGGGAGCTGTTTACTTTGTCCAGTGGCTGTTCTTAATCTGAGCACCAGCTAGGAGCTTCTCTGGTGAAGCAAGCTTGCCTAAAGCCACACTTCACAAAGGGTTATTAGTTATTTACAAGGGTGACCAAAGCAGGTATTAGTAGAGGGTCAGAGGAGATGTCACACCTGCTCTGACCACTGCCCAGCCAGGTCAGTAACCAACCCTTTGTGGTGGGCTGCATGCCTGGCAGTGTGGGACACTCCAATCCTGCTTCTGTCCTCACTTCTCAGTTTGTACCTCTGTGATCTCTGTGACCTTACAGAGAAGTTGTTCACATCCAAGTCCCTGAATTGATGGATCTTTGAAGTCATAGTTGTAGCTAAGTTGCATCAAAAAGAGGGATGGAGGTACCACATTCTCCAAACTGACTCATCAACTCCCGAACATCTTGATGTTCCCAAGATAGAAGCAAAAGGATTTTATTACCTGCTGCCTGCATTTGTACAGCACTTGCCCCAGATGTGGTTGGTCGCAAGATCAGTGGCTTCACAGGAAAATATAAAAACTTACTTAGCAATAGATTCACCTGGTGAGATTTTCCAACTGTGACTCTTTTAGCTGCTCTGACTGAGTCCAAAATCCTAAGGTGCCTGGGGACCTGGCAAAACATCTGGCTTGTGAGTCTCTCACAGCATGTGGTAGGGGTACAACTAATTCATTTCATAGCCACTTCATCTTGCTGAAATGTAGCACAAAGACAACAAAGCAGGTTCAGTCTAAAACACTAGCTCCCAGGTTGGTATAATGGATTAAATTGATTAAATCTGGGCCACATCAACCCATGGGGCAATTCATAATGTCAATAGGACATTAAACAGTAAGACTTGTCCTCTTAGCAGTCAAATCACATATCACCCACAGCCCATCAGAGGACCCTTTTGTAAAGGTCCATGTCATTTCATGGACCCTAATATCACGCCTGTGAGTCACCAGAAGGGCACATCTCATTGAATATTAGGCAATAGCATGTATCTGCTGCTGGTCAGTTCACAAAGAACGGCAGGGAGATAACCCACTGTGTACACACTAATGACAACACTAAGCATTTCACAAAATCCCTTTCCATTTTCCCGGGAAGAGCTGATTTTCATCAGCTGCTGATGTGGCTTGCCAGATCTTGACAGCACTAGCTTTGCTTCACTTGTGCTCTGGGCCATTTGAGGGTAGTTCCCAGAAAAGTCAGTTCCCTCCTGCTGCTACTACCTTGGCTGGCAAGCCCAGCGCACACAGCACAGTCCCAGTCCATACCTGGGGCTTGACTCCTGTTAAACCATTTATCTCCATGCCTGCCCTCACCATCAGAGCAGGGCATGTCCTAGCTGTGAAAGACCAAGGGACAAATGAAAGCCCACGGCTCAAGACTCCCTTCCAGAAAGATTTGACTTCTCCAACCTATTTGCATTCACATGTCAAGGGCATTTAAACCACATGGCCTAAGGAGACCAGCTGCTCAGCACTAATCCAGAAAGAGGCAGCCTCCAATATTAATGGGTATAATCCTGATAGATTGCAGATCCCCTCCTCTCTAACTCTGGCACAATTCACACACTTTGCCTATTGGCACCCCAAGGCCTCCTTTTGAGATTCTACTCACACCGCCCACCAAATGTCAGGATGAACAATTACCTCTAGTGATTGACACGAAGGAAGAGAGCTTCAGCAGTCATTAACAGAGGCCTTCGCTACAACAAAACGCACTCGTTTATTCTCTCTTCCTGAAGCACATCTTGTGAAGAGAGAAAGAGAGAAAGAGAGAAAAAGACAGACAAAAAGAGCGAGCGAGCAAGTTTCTTTTCCCTTCTGTAAACTTAGAGCTGCTTTCAATTTTCATGGGTTTTAGCCTGAAGAACTTTACAATTCTTTTTTAAAGGAATATATAAATTGCCATTTGATAAAAAGAAGAAGTTTGCTCTCTAGTGGCTGAATCTAAATAGCTCAAAAAACCCACAGGCTGCTGAAGAAAGGGAGAGTTTCATCGAAAATGTGCTCAGTTCCTAATCTCAGTGCCACAAAATATTTGATCTTTGCCAATATTCACTGCTGAACGATGATGACTGGTCTGATTCTAATAAGCAAAACAAAAGTGCAGGGTATTAAGATCTAATCCTGTGGAGTTTCTAGTTGCAAAAGGAAAAGGTTCTCTCTCTAGATGCTTCTTGATGTGGGAAAGGGCTAGGATGGGGTCTGAAGGGTCAACAGACATACGAGAACATGCCGAACAACCCAGATGTCACTGACCATAGAAAGTTTATGAGAAGACCACTGTAACAGTGGCTGACTCCTGCTGGTGGCAGGTTGCCTTTGACCATATCAGATCAACCCTGCACTATGACACTTCCATTCATTATGGTATTTTTGAGCTGGGACTGGATTGTGCCAGCATCCAGGATGTCATGGGATGGAAGAGTGCAGGCCCGGGGGCAGGTGAGGTCAAGAGGTGTCTGGGGCTTTCCGCAGGCCAGGGGGAGGACCACAGACAGTGCCCAGGCTCCTGCACCCATCCCCCACCCCAAGGTAGCTTGTAAAGCTGCACAGTTGAGTAAGGATACAAAAGAGACTTCCAGTTTCTTCACATTTGCATTTCTGTCCCTGGTCTTTAGCTTACGGATTTCAGAGCAAGAAGGCCCAGTCTGGTCCCTGCACCCAGCCCTGCCCCCTGCTTTCCCTTTGCACAGACCCCTATGGTGACCCCTCAGACCTCATCTCAGCATCTGGGATTGGGATGGTGCTTCTGAGAAGTGTTTTTCCCAGGGCAGTCCCACAGCCTTTAGCAGAAGCAGGTCAGTGGCAGGCTCTCTGTGTGCCATGGCTGTCTCATTTGTCTCCTTTACAGCACGTCTGGCAGGAGGAGCCAGATGCCATGGTGTGATTGGGTTAGCCTAGGAGCTGCAATGAGTATCAGACATTTCCTATTCACAGGGGAGGGAAAGGGAAAAAAACCAAAGGTACCACCTCAGTGAAGGCCAATCCAATCCACTTCTTAATTAGTGCTCTTATTTCACAGAAAAGTCTGTGAGACCTCATACTTCGGCAGCCAGATGGAGAAGGGGACAAGGCAGATGAGTGACAGCCAGGTCTTGAAAGCCCACCCACTTGTGAGGCCCATTCCCAGGCAGAGTAATTGCTAATCAGAAGCAAACTACTTTATAATTAAAGCATTGTATGAGCAAAAAGATGTCTGGGGCTTTTGCTTAATTGATAGACATGGCAGAGAAGCACAGACACACGGAGAGAAGGACTTAGGCAACACTTGCTGAAATCTGTGAGGGTTTTGCACAGAATTAATCCTGGGCAGGAGCAGAACTAGGGCAGGTGTAGAGGCACTAGCAATCCTCCAGCCAAACCCTGCTGTATCTTAGCCCAGGAGAGTGTATACACCTTCTCCTTCCACACACCCAGGGCAGGCAGGGGCGCAGCCAGGCCCTTAGGGATCTCATTCCCAAAAGAGGAGCTCCACATGTTTTGTCACCATGGATCATGCAAGTTTGGGCCATGACCCATGGCTTCTGCTGCTCTGGCTCCTGGCCCACTCCCTGGCTTGCATGCTGCATTGAGAAGCCCTTTATGGAGCAGGGGTCTTGTAAACTTCCCCATTAAGGAGTCCTTCTCTTTTCTTCCTGTTTCTCCTCAGAAGATGGGTCTTAGTGTTTGGCCACAATGCTAGACTACCTCTCTTAACTGTCCTGTTCCTCATGCTCAGTAAATCCTCTTTTGCAGCTAAACCAGAGAGAGAGTGCTGTGGTTATCCAGTCTGGTCTCCATAACCTGGTTCATTTGGCCTCCCAGCACTGAGCCCTTCTTGAACAAAGGTATTATCTTTGAGAAGTATCTTGTTTAAGAAGTGCAGCGTAATAAGGGAAGTCCATCCCTAATGCCAAGCACCATAGATGGTACAATCTCACCCCACAGATCAGAAATACTGTATACAATTGTTATATTTTGATCTTGAAACAAATAATGCATACTCATTTACAGAACAAAACCACCCACACCTCAGTCATATTTCATCACTACTGTATTGCAGCATTTCGGAATTTTTTTTTCATTTGAAGTTAGTAATACTCTAGATGGAAAATGCAGAAGCAAGTTTAGAAATAATTTCTGACTTTAATCAGACCCTTGGAGATAAGGAAGTGACTACATTAGTTTCTAGGGCTGTCTTTGGATACAGCATCATTTCCTATTATGAGCTAATCCAGAGTGGCACAACATCAGTGGGAAACAGGTTTTGGGGCTCTTTGCAAATCCCTCACCTCCCCAATAACCATATTTTACAACTCAGCCCTGGAGGCGAGGGTAACTGAGGTTCTTGTTAATAGATCCCTTGGGGCTGATTAGAGTTAAATGACACTGAATGACTGCTGTTTATATTTATGTATATTTGGCAGGTTTATTTTAGAACAACTTGGTTTCAGTGGAAAGAAGGTATGTTTTGGTTATTATCCGCAAAAATGCAACAATAATAAAGCATAAAGCTATCACTTGAGAAAAATTTTAAGGAAAAGAAAGAACAAGAATAAAAGGATAAGGGTAGATAGTGGACAGGAAAGGTCAGTGGATCAAGCAACAGGACTAGGTTGTTGCAATTTCGATGTCCCTTGGTCCAAGTGATGATTGCAGTCTTGATCCGTCGGGACGTGGGGGAAGCCCACAGAACGTAAAGTTCAAGGGGTTAATAAATGCTTGGCTTCAGGTGGGAACAGGCAGGTACCTCCCCTGGGCGGGGGGGGGAAGGGGGGGGGGAAGTTTTACGCTGTGTTGCAGCACTGTGGATGGTGCCCAGTCCTCTCCGAAGCATCCCCTAAAAGTGAGTCTGGGGGTGCTTCGGGGTCTTTGATGGTTTATGACTCCTCTTAAGACTTGGCAGCCGTTTTCTCACGCCAGCGTAGTTGACCCCCTCAGAAGAGATGAAAACCTTCAGGCCCATGTAAATGTGAATGTCTCCATACCTCCCGGCAGGGGAGATTTATATACCTGAACCACTTGTGTAAGAGAGGGCATTGTCATGATAAAAAGCATTATCACCTCTGCAGGATGTGTTTCTTATCAGCCTTCCTCCCCAGGTGGCTCAGTGTGGCTCAAAACCCAGCTTGTTGCTAGACAAAAGTTGGTTTGTCTTGGTCGTCCTCTGGCGGTGGGAGCGCACCCCCTCTGCACCTGGGCTGTTCTTATGCAGATCAGAGGTTTTGCCACCCCGGACACAAAAACTCTCCTTCTATCCTTCGGCTGGGGGTGCAAACCTGGCCCCAGCAAAGCACCCTGCTGCTTTTGCAACTGGCCGATTGTTTGAGTTATTAACCCTTAACACTTCAGTCCCTCACACCATCATCCTCTTCAGAGCTCCTCCAGCACTGCCCGCCAGTGCGCTGTCTGCACTTCATCAGCTGGGCCACACTGAACTACTTCAGAGGAAGACTCTATTAATCCATCTCGGAAGAGACTATCAACCCCTTCCTCTAATACAAAGCGGCAATGGAGTTACATTGATGACAAGACCAAATAAACTGGGACTGGTAAAACAAGACACTCTCCCTCCTGGGGGTCTCCAAAGAGGCCTGAGGAAAAGGAAGATGTGTATCAGCAGCCTTCTGCAAATATCCCCTTTCTTCCCATGGGTCCTTCCAAGAGGCTGAGTGTACCAGATTGGCCATGATTTTGGACTACCTTCTCCACTGCTCTGCTCTTCATGCAATAGACTCTAGCACCAGAAAGGTACCACTGTGCTTATCTTTTCTGATCTCCCACATAACCTGGTTCATACCTGGAAATCATCTACCTTTAAGAAAACCATCATGAATATTAAGTTTCTTAGGAGGGAAAAAAACACTTCAACCTTGCTTGAAGTCATTGAAATCCAATTACTATGATACTCACAATAAAAAAATGCATCTTATTTTTGTCTGAATTTCCTTACTTTCAGCTTCCACCCAGTTCTTCTATTCATCTAGAACAAAAAGCATTTGGCCATCAAGTATCTGTCCTCATCCAGGCAATGGTAAGCAGTGACCAGTCTTGCTGTCAGGGGTCCAGTGAGACCAGATTCTTTCCAATGAGCCAGACAGGCCCTAGAGACCTTCTCATGTCCTGCTACTTCTGTTCCTAGATCTGTAACTTCATGTTAGACACATGCTGAAACACATATGGTTTGTTCGCACCCAGCTAAACCACTAATCCTCTTATGACCACAAATGTTCTCTGTCATCATCTCCACATGTCATCAGCCATGGGTCCTCCTTCTGTGGCATCAATAACATGTTCAGTAAAAACCCAGCTTGTGAGTAATGTTGTGTACCTGTGCTTATGGATTAATCCCCAGCATTACAGAAGAAAAATCTAATGCTGCTTAGGCAGATGAGAGCCAAGAAAATAGGTCCCACATACAGTATGGGGTTTTTTGTTTGGAAAGCAGTGATGCCAGGAAACACATGAGACAAGGAAGCAGGTTGAACACCAGGTCCTTGGGATGCTGTGACCCTTGCTGGCTCATCTGATCTTTCTTTAATGATGAGAAAGGGAAGATCTTGCTTGCTCTGGAGGTAGAAATCTGTCAGAGCTAAGCCTGAAACCTACTTCCCAAACAGCTTTCCCTGAGGAGGACCCTTCTGCCAAGAGACTGTAGACCAACTTGGATGAGAAGACTGTGCCTAGTGAGGTCTCCGCTGGCTTCTGAGGCCGGACACGCCGGACACTACCTTACCAGATGGAAGGTAAAGTCATCCAAGTTGCTGAAATGTCTCTCCTGCACTTACAGCGTGTGGGGAGGCTAGCAGAAAATGCAAGCAGATCAGGAGGGAGGGGGGAATGTAGTAGTGCAACGTGACAGGAGTAGAAATTACATTGCACCAAGCTTTGATGTCTCTACTAATAAGCTCTCAGAAAGAGTTTTATGGATTTCCTTCCCAGTACTGTCACACAACTAGATTTGATTTTGCTTACAGTCAATCTGACCAAGGCTTCACCAAAACCTAAGACTCGGAGCAGGATACGCTCTAAGTTTGTTAGTGTGAGTTACCCTTCAGCAAAGCTGAATGTTGCATAAAGCGGCCTTTTTTTGACCAGCATTGAATCTGAATGAACTCGTCTTTTGACTGAGCTTTCATTCCCTGGAAACTAAGACCTTTCGTTCCTGTTTTTTACGGGAACTTAGTTCCCGTCTCACTGAAAGTAAAATCAGGGCTGATTATTTCTGCTGACTTGGGTGCTGTACTGTGAACAGGAGATGTCTTTTTAATGTAGCTCAAACTTCTTTTAAAAGTATATCTAAGGAATAAAAGTGAATGATGAGGTTGTTCTTATGTAGTCTTAGTGTTGCCATGGAAACCATTTCCTGCCTGTATTTATCCCAATTCATCTCTGTTTTTTCAACAAGGGGAGGTAAAACGTCCAAAATAAATAGACAATACTCTGAAATGAAGGTACTTATTAATGAGATGGGGTATCCCCAAGATACACAGCATGGGATCTGGTACTTTTCCAGTCAAGGTCACTAGTTGAAATACATCCCAAATTAAGAGCTTCTGGGGAGGGGAAAAATGATATCATGAAGGGATAGTTTGTATGGCTGGTGGTCTGTGTTTAACCCATCTTGGACAGGACTGTATCTGGGGGGAAAAAGAAGCATTAGTATCATGTGCAGCTGGCCCTTGAAGTGTATTCCTACCTACACCTGGGTTCTCCAGACCAGACGTGACACACAGCTGGAAAACATTGCAGGAACTTCGCAACCCGGTGAGTAAGGAGACACACTCATGGTGGGCCCTCAGAAGCACTTGAGGTGCTCATGGAGCACATTGCAGAGGATCTGAATCTCATACAGGACCCACAACACAACTGTCTGCCATGACGTGACATAATGTGGCCAGGATCCTTGTTCCTCAGGAGTGAACTGAATATATTCTTAGAAAAACAACAGAGATAGGAAGAAATGTGTGTAGCTGCCATTCGCAGAGTCACAGAATCACCGAATGGGTAAGCTTGGAAGGGACCACAGTGGATCATCTGGTCCAACCTCCCTGCTCATCCTAGAGCACATGGCACAGGATCGAGTGCAGATGATTCTTGAATATTTCCAGGGAGGGAGACTCCACAACCCCTCTGGGAAATCTATTCCAGTGCTCAGTCACCTGCATAGTAAAGAAGTTCTTCCTCATATTACGGTGGAACTTTCTCACTGTCCTCCACTGGACCTGCTGCAGGAGCTCCATGTCTCTCTTGTCCTGAGGAGCCCAGAACTGGACAAAGCACTCTAGGTGTGGCCTCCCTAGTAGAGTAAAGGGGCAGGATCACCTTCCTTGACCCACTGACAATGCACTCCAGGATACCATTGGCCTTCTCGGCCACAGGGACACACTGCTGGCTCATGGACAACTTGTGCTCCACCAGGACCCCCAGGTCCTTCTCTGCAAAGCTGCTTTCCAGCAGATCAGTCCCCAGCCTGTACTGGTGCTCAGGCTTATTCTTCCCCAGGTGCAGGACCTTGCATTTGCCTTTGTTGAATTTCAGAAGGGTCCTCTCTGCCCCTCTGTCCAGCCTGTCAAGGTCCTTCTGAAGGGCTGCACAGCCCCCTGGGGTACCAGCCACTCCTCCAGCTTTGCGTCATCAGCAAACTTGCTGAGGAGGCCTCTGTCCCTTCATCCAAGTCATGGAGGAGCAAGTTAAACAATACTGGGCCCACTACTGAACCTTGGGGGACTCCACTAGTGACAGGCCTCCAACTAAACCCTATGCCACTGATCATGACCCTCTGGGATCTGCTGTTCAGCCAGGTCTTAATCCACCTCATCATCCACTCATCTAGTCTCCACTTCCCAAGTTTCCCTATGAGGATATCATGCCATTGGCTTGGTGAGATTGGCTGTACTTGAGAAAAGGTGCTTATCTTCTTCCCTTTTACCGAGAAGGAGTCCAATACTGAAGGAGGATGGTTAGACTCTAGAGCTCAGTTTCTCACTTTTCACATCCTCTGTGACTTCAGCCGAAGAGAAGTGGGTAATAGCACTTATCTATCTCACAGAGAATTAAAACCATAAAAGACAGAGACAAGGAAATACCATCTTCTTGAAGACTAAACCCACACTTTTAGTGTCATATTGCCCTATGATATCAAAAATGACAGCAAAGTAATTATCCTCTTGCCTTCTGTCCCTAACAGACAACACATCACTCCCCTGCATTTTGTAAATCCCTGGCAGAAAGCAACTCTCTCGAATGGGATCCCCCTTTATGGAGATCTGGAGATCCACCTTGCCCTGGATTAAAAAAATACCTTGGTCAGTGATTCAAATGCAAACTCCATGCAGACGTTATGAGCTGATGTCTGACATGCAGCACATCACAATGTACCATGAGAAAGCAGAAGCATGAGGACCAGAATGCTGCTGCCCATACTTGTCACAAGTGCTCCTTAGGACCACCATGGAGGAATTCTGGAAGCCAAACCCCATGGTGACGGGACCAGCAGGAGAGAAGAGGTTGCCCTCTTTGTTCAGGTGTTCATATTTCCCTGCTGTGTTTTCTATTTTGCTGTCTTAAACATTCCTCACCACATCAGAGCAAGAGTTTAGTGGAAAAACCCTCATCGATAAGATTACATGCAAATACATTGAAATTGGAGCATATTGCTAGAGATGTATGCTGTGGATCCTGTGGTGTGCTAGGCCTGTAGCTGTTCAACTGGAGAGTGCTGGTTAGGCTGAAACCCTAATCCTGTGAAAGCCAGAGGCTTTCATTCTTCCAGTGACTCCACTGGGATGGGGATGAAGCTCCTCAAGGTTGGTGCCTGAGTATTTCTACTGATGTGTGAATGAGGTGACTGGCATGGCAGGCACTGTGCCTGGCCAATGAGTTTTGCAGGACCCCGGGGACAGGAAATGACAAATGGAGTGTATGTGATGAAAGTTTGGATAGGAACTGGGCCTCCATATGAGCACCCAGAACATCCTTCCTCCTGGGAAGACAACTGAAGCGGTATTCTGAAAGACTGGCTCTCTTCGGCAGGAGCCTTCTCTGTTTCTGAGAGGGTTTATTTCCTTTGTCTAAATTACCAGCTAACTTAAGACTATGTCTCATTAAGCTAAAAGAAGAGTGGCAATAAGGGAATTAAATGAACAGCTATTAAACCAGCCTAAATGAAGGAGGTAAAGGAGCCTTATGGAGACAGACTATCCATCTGTGTGATGTCACAGGCTGGGTTAAATTATGCAGCCTCACCACACCCCTGCATTTGAGATAGCTCTGAGAGATAGCTAAGCACATTTTTAAACCCAAAACAAAAGCAAACACATGAACCTGCTCCAAATTCTAGGCAGAGAAGACAGGCCAAGGGTGGAGTTACCTACGCATTTTGCCGGGAGGATGAGAGTCCCTTCCCATGCCCTCGGCTGGTGATGGTTGCCCTAGTGGCACCAGCCTGGAGCTTTGCACCAGGAATGAGCTGCCAGGGGCAGAGGTGGCAAAGGAATTTCTGGTACACACTTCCTGTGAAAGGGAACATGCAGGGTGCTGAACCCTGCACCTCACCTTGAGTACAGGCAGCAGAAGGGGAAGGAACAGGGAGGCAAGACATGGAAGCAGACCTGTTGGATTCAGATCAGAAAATGTAACAGCCTGTATAGCTGCATGGCTTAGGGTGGCAAAAAACCAAGCTTCTCAGTCCATGAAGCTGCCTGGGGTAAAACAGGGTAAGGACTAAGCAACTTCATCTTATTTTGAAGGAGATCGTGGTTGACAGCTACACCACAGACACCGCTTTTGGAACCCTCAGCTGCACTGCCACCATATCACCTCTGCTTAATGCCCAGTACCTGAGGGCAGACAAGAAGTACTTGTCTCCTGGAATGCAGGTTACATCTCAGGCTTACATCCTGAAATGTAAGCAGGGAATGAGGCATGGAGGTATGCCAGCCTGGGCTGCCTCAGCACCACTTTCTGGACCCCAGGGAAGTGCCTCCACAGATGTCTATGGGCTTAAGGCCAGGATGGGATCCTGAACCTGGTCTAGCATCAAGGCAGTTTCAGGAGATACACAGGCAGAGAGCATCAGGGCTCCTGGGGTTGAGTGAGAGGCAGAAAAATGGAGGCAGGAGGAGGGCTGGGGACTGGAGCTGGACCCAGGCATGTACCA
Source organism: Dryoscopus gambensis (assembly GCA_013389985.1). NCBI lineage: Eukaryota > Metazoa > Chordata > Aves > Passeriformes > Malaconotidae > Dryoscopus > Dryoscopus gambensis. The sequence goes on along the minus strand of WEIT01038713.1, from coordinate 62,409 downwards.
AACATTGCCAGACAGAAAAAAGTCGAGAATTGTCATGCAGGCAACCCTTAGAGAGGAAGCCCAATACATCCTGAACCCTCACTGTGTCTTAGGCAAAGCCAAGTGTTTTCTCATAAGTAAACACAATTGACCAAACTTTATCATACTTTGCACCTCCTAGCTACAACTACCTGCAGAACACTCAAAGCTCTTAGCTATTTGGATCCAAAACACTGTTTGTAAAGCTAAGTTTGACCCAGCTATAACACTGATTTTGGTCCCAGATGTTTATACTAAGGAACTCATTACAGCATAAGCATATTGAGTATATAATTTTGAACTATTAAAAGGGATTTTGTTTTGTGGTATTTAGAGTAGTTCTTAAATCAAGACCTCGTCTGTCTCTTGACAGTATTATTACTGCAACTTTCTGATGTTCGGTCGATGGAAGGATGAATTATCATTACAGCTTCTTGCCAACATGTGGTATGATGCAGTCAGTTAAAGAAACATGAAGTTCACATGTGATGCTAAAGATCACCTCTGTGCCTCTGAATGCACACTGGCATTATATCAGTTGGGTAATGACAGGATAATTTTGTTCACCATTTTAAGCTGAGGTTGATACAGTCCATTATAGGATGGAAATGTCATCTTATGATTTAGCTGAAGGTGACATCAGACGGTACGGTCTATAATTTAGGTCAGATTTCCAATAATATTTTGATTTGATGACTCTGAAGTATGAACTTGAATGGTGAGACTTCCAAGCTTAAGCTTAGGGTGTTTAAAAAGCCAGAGATGCCAGAGGAGAGACTCACAGCCTTGCTGCCACTTTGCTGCTCCGTGCACATCTTCTAGATGGCAAAACATCTCTCCAGGGGGACATTTGCACAGGTCCTCATGACAGCCACACCCAGGCAAGAACTGAGGAACATAAGATAGGAAGCCTGAGAATTGGTGTGTGTCCTGCTCACTTCCACGTTGCTGAGGGAAAACGGCATCAGGAAAATGGTGGCATTTAAACAAGCAAAGGCACTGTGTTAGTTAGCCCTGATAAACACCCATCTGCAGAGAGACAAGTGACTACATCCAGAGCATCAGTGGTTTAATACAAAATGTTGTAAGAAATAAACAAAAAAATTACATTCACATTTCTTCAGTACAGCAAACTTGAAGTTCTCTTTGAATAATAGGACAACAAAACTCTAGATTTCGTGCTTACCAGGTTGTAATAATATTAGCACAAATATAATATTAGCACAAAGCAGAGACAGTAATCATTTTTTAAAGAAGATCTATAGCTCCACTGGTTACAGCATGCTGCTAACACCGTCAAGGTTGTGGGCTCAATTCCTGTATGCGCCATTCACTTGAGTTGGACTTGATGATCCTTGTGTGTCCCTTCCCACTCAGAATATTCTGTGATTCTGTGAAACTGCATGCCAGACACAAAATTTCAGGGGACTCTATACCACTTGCCCTCAGACTTGAGAGCCTCTGCTTGGAAGACTGTTTTACCAGCATCCAGAATAGAACTGGCCTATCCTGTGAGGCAGGAAGAGCATTTCTAGGTCCATACTCCAGCCCCAGACACATCACTGGGACTTTGCCAGATTAAGAGCCCAAATCCCAGCAGGGTTAACCACTTCAGGCTTCATTGTCCATTTACTTGCCCTGCCACTTTTGTACATCCCAACCCTCCAGTGTCTCAGGCTGTAAATCCCAGAGAGTGAGCCAAACTCTGCAGCAATGAGATGCTTGCAGAGGGTCAGGGCAACAGGAAAGATCAAAACCTGGGCAAGCTGGGCCATGACTGGCTGCCGGATGCTGCGTCAGAGCAAGAATCACTGAAAATGGGAGCGTTTGCAAAAAGGGAATGGGCTCCATCATTCATTCCTGACAGAGTTATGCAGCTGTTACTTATGCCAGTCCTTGTCATGCCACAGTTCCCTGATAGTATCAGGAACTACATGGACATTTGTCAAAATAGGATGACATCTAAAGATAGCATTGAACTGAAGGGAAAGGAATTTAAAGGAAAACAAATCACCATGGTTACCGTGTAGGGTGAGAAAAGTTCCCTGTGTGTGGAAACATGACTTGGGCGACCTTTGTCGGGACAGACTCCTGTGACAGCACTAAGCTGTGCAGAGCCATCGAGAAGAAAACAAGGGAGTCTGAGCAACAAGTGAAGATATTTTAATGTTCAAAGCAGTACAGTGTGGCTGCTGCAGGTCACACCCCCCTGCAGAGCCCAAGGGCTTGGCCCAGGGGGCTCAGTGATTTGTAGCTGAAGCAGTTGGAGCCTACATGCTGCTGCAGCACTGGCAGCAAAGGTGAACATGCAAAAACTCCACAGCACAGCCAAGCACCACTACCAACCCATCCAAACATCCTGGCTAAGCCACAGACCAGACCTGTGATCCAGCAACACGCTGAAACCAGCACTAGGGTGCCTAGTGCCAAGCCAAATGCCACATGTTGCAAAGCTTTGATAAATCAGTTCTGGCCACTCATGCAGGTTTAAAATCATTGGTGGGTTAACCTTGTACAAGCATGGTGGGTGCTGGATGAGGTGCTGATTGCTCGTGCTGCTCTGCCTCTGTGCTGCATCACATCCTCCCAGGAACCATGAAAAGACAGCATAAAGTCAGTGGCTAATCTGATAGCAGTCGCGTGCCTGCTCTTGCCCAGCACCTGCGGAATTGCAGCATGGGTTTATAAAAGTGCTTAGGGCCTCCTGTGGCTTGATCTGAGAGGCTGGCAAAGGCCAGAGCCTGCTTGCCTGTGCACCTGGATGGTGACAAAGAAATCAGGGTAAATTGCAACCCCTCTACACCCCTTGAAGCAGCAGATGGGATAACCATCTTAACTCTTGTCAAATCCCATGCATTGGCTGGTCTCTATAGAAGAGTGCTGAGTCTTTTGTTACAGCTGCACAGCAGCTTCTTACTCAGCCCCTAACTGCCAGAGCACATTACGGCAGGAACATATCCTGCCTTTCACAGTTGCTCTGCTTCCTCCTGCTGCCCCCAGTACCCAGAGTTCCTCTGGTTTGTACCTTCTCTGGTGTTTTGGTGACCCCAGGTCTGACTTGGAGGAGAGTTCCTGCTCCACTGCTCAGCCTGAGAAGAGATGTAACATCTTGCTACAACCCATTGAGCAGCTCAGCTACCACCAGGCACACAGCCAACGCATAAACGTTTCTGGCACAGGTGCAAGCTGGGCTGTGCTATCAGAGTAAAAAAACATAACCCCCCCATTTGTCTATCCAGACAATCCAAAAGAAGTTCTTGGTCTTCTCTTTCTTGGTTTTCTCTGTCTCTTTCATGCCTCTATTTCAAACCTCACAAGCACTCAGGTACCCAGGTATTCACCTTTCTCCATCATGTGAAATGCTGAGACCCAAGCCAGGATATTGATGTGGAAACTACTGGTAATAGATGTTCCTGAAATTCTTCTGAGCAAGGCCAAGAAAGTCTTGCTTTGGTGACTTCAAAGAGAAAGTCTGCACAAATCCTCTAGCTCCTAAATTTTTTATTTGATATTTTTGGGTGGAGTGGCCTTCTCTCCCTAGGCAGTTTGTGGCAAACTGTGGTAATATAGAATGGAGTTTCTGACTGTTTGCAATACTCAGGAAGGGACAAATTTACATGAAAGCATCACTTCCATGTTGAGCTCAAAACAGTGTGACATAAGCAAACCGTGATGAACTGATGAAAGTTTGTTCTGATGATGTAATCCCAACCATGTTAGGTAACACTGAAGGTTGGCAATGCCATGAACTCACAGATTTTGCAATCCTCCCTTTTCTAGATAACTCATGTGCTTTAAGTTAAATGCAGCTGAACTGGTCCTTTTATATTAATTAAAGTCTCGTCTTTGCCCTCTTACTACTAAGCAACAGTATGTCCTGAAAGTTTTAATTTTACTATACTCAGATAATAGATGCAAGAACAGGATGAATATACAGCAGAGTGATAAAATTACTATATGGCCTAGCAAAATTTACAATTGTCCCTTGCACTCCAGCCAGTGGTGGGTCTTCCTGTGATGTGAGGGAAGATAGTAAAGGTGCTTTAGCCCTCTAAAAAGTACCTCTGTTAATACCAGTCAGTGCTGTGACTTCTCTGGTGTCCCACATCCTTTGTTCCAAATACAAAATCAGCATTTCAGTGATGTAGTCATTAACTCTTTCTTTTTAAATCAACAGTAAGGCATCTGACTAAAATTCCCTTCAGCTTTCACTTCCCATTCTTCTGACATCATCCTTTCAGTATCTCTCCAGACATCACAGAGTCCAGCTAGAGAGGAAGACTGAACAAATGCAGAAGCAGGCAATGAATTTTCCCAGAATCTCTTCATCTGTTCCAAATAAGTTAGACAGTAAAATGCAATGGGAAAGGACATTTTAAATTCACTACACACCTTCAAGACATGAGTTAAAATTGCAAATGGTTATACTGTGTAGCAGAACCAAATGCATGATTGAGGTTACAAACAGATTTTATTGTTTACATTGGCCACTGTGTAACCTAAAGCAGCTGACTGTTTATTTCCCCGAATCAGTTACATCAATACACCATAAAACACTGGGTATTTTGCAGTTGGCTTTCCTTTTTTTTTTAAGAATTGTGTTGCAATATAGTTTTTAGCATGGAAATTTATCAAAAGTATTTACAGTTGGTTGAGAGTTCAAAGGGGCAAGATAGGAATTCAGATTAACTGGAAATCTAAACAAATGTAAAGGAAAATGAGGATCAGATTCCAAAAACCTTCTACTCTACACTGCAAGCCTAACAAATGGTCTTGATTTGTGTTGGTTGTTAAAGAAGTGTAAATTCCATGATAAATTGATGTAGCTCCTGGGATGAATAAAATCAATAATGTAATAACACTGAGTTAATACCAAGCTGACGTTGATTGAGAATGAGTACATAGAATTCGAGGTCTCCTTCCATGCACAAGGAGATATTAGTAAATCAGAACCAGATTTCCAATTAAACCTTGTTATTTTAGGGCAGATGAATAAAATAATGTGTGATGAAGAGAGCAGGCTGAGGGTAAAGCTAGTCACTTCAAAACTGAGTGTTCAGAAGTCTCTGATTCCTGAATGGGAGCATATGAAGAAGTTAATAATGCCCTCAGAAGGCTTGCAGAAGCGGATAGTTTATGATGCATTTTTCCATAGTTGCTTCTATATGGGCAAAGGCAGTGGAGGCAAAAGGTCTTTACCCCAAAGAATGGGGCCCCAGTTCACAAATTAGTTTTTGCAATTTGTCTCAAATTTAGACATGTATTAATGTGTTCCCTTAGCATATGGTGAAACTGGTCAATGAATAGGCCTTCTCCAGCTGCTAGCAGACTTGTTCCCTTTGCACGTCCAGTGTCCCTGCTACTTAAATTCTACCCCTGCCATGGGTGGACAGTCAACACCAGGTGAGCATTAGGCCTTTCCAGATACAATGTGGAGAGCAACTGAGGGCTAATGGGAGGAATATTTGATTGCTATCAACTAATATACTAATTTACATTTCAAATCATGAGGAAGGTTTAGAGAATGATGGATCATGACAAAACAAACAGAAAACCCCAAATAAAATGACTGTGTGCAACAGAATGAGCAAATGAAGCCTTGTTTCCTAGTCTTTTTCTCTGTCCCTCCATCCCTTTCCCCCTGTGACATCTGCTAAGACTTCCCTCTCAGGAGAAGTGACATTTGAATTATTCACTCTCCCAATTTCATGGAAATTTTATGTAACTTTGATACCACTGAGGCCTCTATACTTATCTGGAGTTGGGTATTAGGGTGGAAGTCACCAGGAGGGATGAAGAGGCATATGCACATATGCAGGGCACAAAATGTAATCTAGGTTTAAAAAAAATATTCCTTTTATTATGATAAATGGAGTGCATTTGTTTTGAAGCTGGGAAGGAGGAACGACTGCAGAAGCTCAGGGGCCTGCTGGGTCTCAGCAATTATCTCTTGGGATAGATGTGGACAGACTTCAGGAACAGTGGGAGTGACTTGCCTGAAGATATGCAGAAGGTCATCACGGAGCCAGACCTCAGATTTTTCATTTCCACCCTCCACCCTGAAAAAATGAAAACAGAAGTATCTTTTCCCATTGCTGTAAAACTTTTGTATCAGTTGAATAAAACGTCTGATAAAGTATTTAGACATCTGTTCAGACAGATCACAATCTCACCTTCTAAAGAAAATCGCTTCTGGGCAAAGACAGCGTTGCTGCTGCCATGTGCAATTCCTTTGTTCCTGGGGTTTGCAGCAGCCTTGGACTCTTCCTAATGGCTGTGCTGGGATCAGTGACGCCCGCACCACTGGTGGTGAATAATGACTTGACCAGTTAGAAGACTCTTCAGACTGTCTCCTGTGTGTTTACACCCTCCCCAGATGTGTTGGACCAGAGGATTTCACACGATGACCACCTGAGATTGTTTCCACTTGATCCACTCCAAGTTTGGTCACCAGCTTCAGCAGAAACAGGAGACGAACCCTACATGCTCCCCAGGTTTCCTGTCAGATAACAGTGTCTTCTAATTCTCTGTACAACTACAGAGGCTGATAAGTAATGAGGGAGGGAAGATGTCAGACAGGAATGTCCTTGAAATAAGGTATTCTAACAACACAATGTCAGGATTAAGATAAGCACATCATCCTCAACTCTGTGTGAATGAACTGGGGCTATTTAGCAGGTCCATAACTCATTCAGCTTTTTTTTTTCTCCAAGTAAAGCACCAAACTCATTCATTATAGTTGGCTTCAAGGCTCTTGGGAACCACCCTCAAAGCTCTCCATCTTCAGCATGGACAGCTAATCTAGACAAATAATTTCAAACAGTTCAAGAAACAACTTGACCCCAATGCAATATAACTAAAGGTTAAAGGGACATCTTGGTGTGTATCTTTAGAGAATATAAATTGAGCTGTTTATTCCTTGTCTCTGGAGCCTGTGCAAGGTTCAAATTCAGTTTATAAGCTTATCACCAAAATTCATTTTATAGAGTACCTTACACTCCCACTCAGTCCGATCAAAGCTTTTCCAGCACAAAGCGGCTGAGCTACAGTGGGTTCCCTTGTTCAGTCAGCCAAGTCAACGTTCTTAATCAGTATAAAAACACTAGGAGTCAAATGGTGGTTTTTATTAAAATGCGTTTGATCAGCTTCCAAGGAGGTGACAGAGGTCTATGGAAAGAAGCATTCCTGCTTGCTCCTAGAAAACGCCTGTGAGCCCTGTAAAAGCACTGGGGTCTGAGAGGACCCTGTGGCTTGTTCATGACTGACCTCATTATCCTGGGAGCAGGGTGCACCCTCTCACCCTTCACTCTAATCCTCCTTCAGCCTGACCTCTTTTGAGTTGCCTACTCCTGAAAACTTATTTATCTCAGCTCCTTCCACTGGATAATAATCAAGCCCCTGGGCTTTGCCAGGGATCAAAGAATGATTGCTCCAGTTGTCTCAAAATCTATTGCTTCTTTAGATGCTGTTGCTGCTTATTCAGACAAAGTGACATTATGCTGAAAGTCCACAGCAGCTGTGGATTAGAGACAGGGCAATGTTTAGGAAGTGATGTATGGGGCACAGCATCCATCTGACTTTCTCGGCACTCGCTCAGTTGCTCAAGAGTGGACATACCCCCAAAAGCACTGCACGGACATGGCTGGCCCCAAGAGCTGCTTGTTGGTAGCACTCCTATGAGTCTTTTCCAAACACAGGCCCCTAAGTGACAGCCTCTGCTCAGTCGTCATGCCACGTACACTCAGACATCCCCCACATATCAGAACATCTGTCTAGAAGCCAAGGTCCTCTTTTGAACTTACTGAACATAAAGTCAATTCTTCCAGCAGTAGGAAGTAGCTCTTCTGAAGCCCACACACACCTACAAAGCACTGACAGGTAGAAATGCCACATCCTGGGCTGTCTGGTCCGGAGCACTGATCACCAGGAGCATACGGGGAGATCAGTTATATTGCCCAAGGCTTTGCTGTGACTTGGAGTTGTCAAACAGCTGGATCTCCCCACATTACAAAATGGAAGAATCAGGACAATACTGTCTTGCAATCAGGTCCCTAATGGGTTCACAACTTTCCTAATGTTTCTCTGCTACAAATGATCTTATTTCAAAAGTCTTCATGCATTGATTGCCAGAAACAATTTACTACCAAGAATAGCTCAGACACGGATCTCTGAATGGCTGAAATAGAGATGATCAAGACACATTCATGCCAGTAAGGCTGTTATGAAATAGAATTATTCTCTGCAATAGCTCTAGACTTCAAATATTTAGGGCCACAAAATTAATGCTAACTAAATTCTGATCCATGGAATTAAGCAACGGCAACAAGGCAGCAGGGCCATTTTAGATCCATGTGCTGGGAAAAAGAAAATTACCTAACTAATGAAGATGCTTTTCTGCACTCCTGACGTCCTCTCCTCCCTCCAAAAGCCCGTCAACAGAAGTTGGCAATAAGATAAATATAACTGAGATGTTTGAGGAGGTAGCTCATCAACCACACACACAAGTCATCAACAAACATTTCAACTAGGAAAACTAACCAAATTTGGCAGGTGAAGCCTTTTTTGCCCTTGGGACTATGCTTGAAACTAATCATCATTTGCAGTCATAAGCTCAGTTGGACTCATCACTGCCTCAAGAAGTTTAATCAGTGAAGACATAATCTCTGTTTAGGATTATTTGGGCAGAATTTTCTCTCCCCGAGGAGCCATGGGGAGGCAGGAAGGATGTGTGAAATAATGACAGGTTTGAACCTACACCTTTGATAACAATATGGGGTTTGTTATATATTTCAGAAGGAATAGGATGAGGAGGGTATCATTCTTTGTTCATTATTTTTTCTAATGTTCTAAAGCTAAGTTAGAGGAATCATGTAGGGCATTGACTGGAACAGTTCAGCATAAAACCTTCACCCTTCCCAACTTGTGCTGGTGACTAGTTGTTGACACGATTAACTAGTGACCTAGATATTGTAGGATGACAAGAAATGTCCACGCAATGTCCATGCTGCATGGAAAATTCTTTGTTTTACTACAGAATTTCTTGCATCTCCTCTGGCAGCCAGTGTTCACCGTTGTCTGAAACAGGATACCAGACTTAATTGGCTTGGCCTTGCACAACAACCTCCATGTTCCCATAAACATGGAAAGTGCATTTTGGCTTCTCCCTACCAGACTGGATGTAGTGTCCATGTGAATACTCACCAGACTGCTCCCTCCTTGGGGCATCCACAAAACTAATTCCATGCTTCCCATACTTACAGCACAGTGCTACAGTCTGTCTCCTTCTCCATGATCCCAGGCTTCCAGAAGAGTTGACTGGGCAGTCTTCAACTGGCAAAGTGAGTGGTCTGGAAAAGCAGAGTGGTGGAAATGTGAAAAGAAGCCAAGGAGGTGCAGGGGTTGTCTTATCCACCATGGAAACAGTTGCAGGATGGCTGTTGATGCTCTGTCATGTGCAAGGCTCAGTGTGGTGTCTCTCCCCTCCTGCATGAAGAATGAGTTCTCTAATGCATCGCAGGCAAAGAAACTTTGTGTGCCTGTATTTACATAACATGAGCAAAGAGTGACACTGTCACTTTTGATTGGAGGCTGAAACACAGCTGTTTTCACTAAAGTGAAAAATAATAATGTAAGGATATAATTATGTAAGGAGTGAGAGTCACAAGACCTCTGATGAAAAAAGGAAATGGAGGCATAGTCTGAGAATATAAGGCTCAGATCCTCAGAACAGGATGAGGTCGTGTTTATGTAGCTAGGTAGGTAGTGAGAAATGTGATTCAGATGTTTTTATGAGGCAGATCCATGTAACTACAAACTGGGTAAAGCTGCCAGATTTCTGTGTGGTTCTGTTGTGCTTTAGGGAACTGTCACACCTCTAATGCTGTACTGGAGAGGAATAAGGTGACTTCCCCTAGAGGGAAAGTTTGTCATGAAACAGCACCCATATTTTCCCAACCAAAAGCTGCACCAGCCACTTTGCCAGGAATGGGAGAGCCACACCCCATCTACAGAAAATAGAGGGTATTGCAACAAACATGTCTTAAAAAATGCACAGCTCATAATGGCTGCAGGCCGCAGCAGGCCATTTTCTATCCTTCAATTAGTGATCTTCCAAATGACTCACCAGTGAGCATTGCATCAAAGACCTACAATCTGCAAGGGCCATATCTAAGTATTCATTGACAGGACTGGTAGCACCACTTTTTTGAAGGTTGCCCAACCTCTCTTTATAAGGTCCCATTTTCTGTTTCCTTACATCTGTGCCAACCCTTTATCAGTTTCAGCTCACAAGTTTCAAGCTTAGTGTCTGCCAACAGCTCATTGTCTGCTAGTGGGGTTTGGTGGTTTGGTTGAGTTTAGGGCAGATGTCTTATTTTCTGTTTAATCAGTTTAGCTGTTTCCAAGAGAGATTTGTCAAAAACAAAGAAACAAAGAAAGACAGAAACAAACAAAAACAACAGAAAAAATGTTGTGGATTTCTTCCTATAATTGCTCATTATGGCAGAGAACTGAAATTTGTCAGGCAGATGGTCCTCAGGTCATGAATCTGCCAGGAATGTCCATACTAAATGAAGTTTCAGCTAATCAGATTGCAAACGTCGTGTTGCAGCCCATGCAGTAGGTGAAGCTTGATTTTTCCATACAGCTACTGACTGTGCCAAACTGTGACAACATTGTCATGAACAGCATTCAACCATCTCAAGAAAGGAGAACTAAACTGAACAGGGCACAAGTATCAGGTGTGGGGCAGCAGGCTTGCAGGCAAGAACCTACTGTCAGTGTGCAGTTGTAGTCACTGAGTGATCCACTCATTCCCTGTAAAGGTAAAAACTACTTGGACCAAAATCAAGAGAACGACTCATGAGCCTGTTGTTGCTATCTGCTTCTGGCATCAGTTTTCTTTTAGTCCAGAGAAATGGGCCCTGCCAATTTGTACAAACTAATTTAGAAGAGGCTCTAAGTAGTTTCTGGAGGTTAATACGTTACCAATGGCCCAGGTAAATATGTGGGAATGATAGGCATGTGGCTGCTGCTTGGGCTTAGGAGATTGTTACACCAGAGAGCCACCATCAATCAATCAAATAGCATTGATTAATTAAAGGGAACAAGAATGACAGCAAAGATACTGTAATCCTGTTTTCTGAACCATAAAACTGAGCATGTGTAAGCTCCAATCATTACTGAGCCATGCGCACTGCAGAATAAGGTGTCTGGAGTGCGATCAGTGTGTGGTAGGAATAGCCAGGGGGAAGAAGAGCTGTGTCTTGAAGGAGGAAGATACAGCAGTGAGACCAGGCAAGTGCAGCGAGACCAGGCAACTATGTGAAGGTAACAGTAATAAAAGAGTTTGGATGATACAAGTTAGAGGCTAAAGCAAGGGAGAGGGAGTAAAGCAAGGGAGATATACTTGGAGGATAAATCAAGTCAGATCCTGTACGCTTCCCACTCTCCTTCAAGGACAGAAACAGGGCTAGAGAAGCTTCTTCCTACTTCCTGGGCCTGTCCCACTTGCTCCAGGGCATATTAGAGTGCCCTCGCCACTTCCAGGCTGCAGTGGGGAAAAGCATGCGTCCCCGCTGGGGTACTGGCTGGTTCCCACAGCTGCATAAGGGTGCAGTGGGATGCAGCCTGGGCAGGTATTTGCAGCACCAGAGGGCACCAGACAGCAAGGAGCAAGTGTTTACTGGGTCCTTGGGGCTATAGAGCTAAAGGGCTAGGAACAGGGGGCTGAGTTGGAAGGGTGGACAGGAGGGGCCATACATCATGAGGGCCATACATCATGAGGGTCACACTGGTGATCTCAGAAAGCTTCTCTACTTTTTTCATTTGCTCTCTGTAACTGACTTGGAGTAAATCTCAAAATACATGGCTTCTGGGATTTCTCTCTTTGCTCTGTCAAATCAAGAAAATTAGACTACAATATAAATTCAACCTACCCCCTCTACTAACTCTACCTCCACTGAACTGGACATGTCCGTACCATTCATACCCCAAATATGGCTTTGCAAAACACTTTCAAGAAGAAGGATCCACTAGAGTTTTTTAACTTCGCAACTGTGGTGAAACTTGTGCTGTTGGTCTGTATGGTCAGCATTTACACCTCCAGAAGCAATGAGACACAGGGTAAACCTTTCGGTCATTGCACCACCAATTGCAGCCCCCTCAGCCTAATGCCAAAGATACCATCTGTATTCCCCTGGTATCTGTCACTGAAGTCACTGGTCTCACTTGATTTCCTGCCCTCTGTTAACAACCCTGGTGGCAAGAAGGCCCAGAGGCACTCTCTGTGACACAAATCTCTACACTAATATGATCATTTGAACCCTGGAAAAATCAGGCTTCCTTTTTTCCTCTGTGTCCTTGTGCTCTGAAATTAGGTTTCCTTAGATGTAGGGTAATTAATATGAGTCCTCTTCTCAAAAAAAAACCCACATCAGGCTACACACCTTACTCTTCAGCTACAAACTGAGAGAAGTATTATAGCCTTCCTACATAGCCTGCTCGAAACCCAGTCTCAGGGCTCTAATGGACTGTTGAAGAGAAGCAGCTGTGGCCAAAGCAGACTCCCAACCTGGGAAATACATGAAGGAAGAGAAAATACCCTACCTGGCATGATGATTTATGGATGTGTTCAGAGCAAGACTTTCAATTGTTCCCCAGCTACATAGATATCTTCCTTTCTACCCTACAAATTAGATCCTTTAAATACCCCATGTAAGTTCTTTCCCACTCAACATTTTAGTCAGGCTGCCAGATTTTTATCCTTGGGTTTTGTCACAACAACTGCTCAGAGCAATAGTGGCCTCCTTTGCAAAGGTCATTGCAGGGCTTTTCAGCTAAATTAGCTGCTTTTGGTCTGACAGCCCCTGATGTTAACTCACTTTCCTGCTGCCCGGCTTGAGTTTCACAGCAAGCTGGGCCACCAAGAGTGAAAGGATGTGATCTACCAATCACACCAGAGATTAGAAACACCTTGTTTTGGAATGAAAACTAAGAAAAACATGAGGATGCATCTGAACAGAAAAAAGTATTCAGAAAACCTTGATGTGTCATCTTAATCGTCTTCCTATTCATGAATGTACTTGAAAATTTTTACAAGGTTATGATAAGGAGTTGCTCACCAGTGTTACAAGAAGACAAAGCGTTCTGGTTTTTTCCAAGCAGCAAGTTACAACATGCAAGTGAACGTGGTGTGCAGAACACTTTTCACCTCCATGTTCCCATACAGAACTCTATTTTCCCTTGATAAATGATGAACTACGTCCTACAGCTGTGTTACATCTTCTCAACTAACAAGGGCAGAAGTAAGGTCACACCAATTCTAGAGCACTATCTATTGAGACAAAGGGACTCAGGCTTGTGTCATGTGCTCTGTATCTCATGCAGCATGGATTAGACTATTTCCTGAATCCCTTGTTTTCCTGCGGACATGGCAACAGTTTATGTACACTGAAGTTAGAGACATGGCCAGCTTATGCATTTTTCCCTTCCTCTACCAAACATGATCTTGTTCCTTTAAACCCAGCTTAACCTTACTTTGGTTCCTGTTTCTTCAGGGCACATACACCAACAAGAGAAGTGAAAGCAGCTATTTCTGTTTCTTTTGACTGCTCTGAGAAGTTCCTGAATGCTTGAAAGTGAACAGCATTCAGAGACACCTCCAAGAGGATGAGTGAATCTCTAGTTCCAGTTTAAAAGAAAAAGGTCCCTTGAACTAAACCTCTGCTGCAAAATTTCTCATCCTCTTCTAGTAACAGGAGTTTGATCTGCGTTGGAGCTGGACAGTAAACTTGGGATTGATGTTACTGAACACCTGCTGTCTAAAAAATTCAGATTGTCATCTATGCCTCCTCAGCACACAGTGCAGACAGACAGACAAAGAAGGTTCATCATATCCCTTTTATACCTACTTTGGGCTGGTACAAGCTGTTCCTGGAAGGCGTCTCTTTGTCTCCATAGGGTGTGAAGACTGGTATGAGCTAGATGCTGAGCTATCAGGCTGGGATTATGTGAGAAGCACTGAAATCATCTTAACAGCTATGTTTATCTGGGTCTTTTGTCCATCTGTGCATTTATATCTAGGATCTCCTGATGCTGTCAATTCCAAGGCATTCAGAGGACTGATAGTGGTGTCTCTAGGGGTTTCATGTCTCTGTTGCTTTCTGGCTGTTTTTGTTTTCAGGAAGTTACTTCCCTTCAACCATGAACATGATTCCAGAATTCCAAAGATGATGGAGGGAAAAAAAGGGGAGGTTACCTCTCCCCCATTTTTAATGGCATCTGAAAAATGTCCAAAAGCTGCTCTTAAATGAGTAGCTCTGTGAGCAACGTAACTGGTGACTCCTGATTTCCTATGGATTCCTGTTTACAGTTAAATTCTCTGGTGCTTAATAATGCACAAATGCCAATTACAGCTTCTCCAGTACTTGCAGAGGTCATAATGATCCACTCCCACGTAAAGTGTCTGGTGTCACATCTGAGTTCCGCCTGGGCCTTCCCTCCAGTGAAGGCATATACAGGATATGTCTATTCTAGAGAGACAGCTGCTTTCCTGACTAGAATTGACCTATGAGTTCAAAGACCTGAGTGGAATGACAGCAAAACATAGCCAGTCTTCCAGCAAGCAGCAAGTCTCTTGAAAAGTCAAAGAAAATCCATTTATACTGTAAGGAAGTAAACTGAGAATGGAAATACTTTTCCCTCTGAACAACTTTCAATGAAAACTTTTCTTCACCTCTCCCTCTTTTGCCCCATTACATCACACCTCTGAAGGCATAGACCTGGCAGATGGCAAGAAAAGAGTAGTTGCTTTTGTTACTATTTAGATATAGAACACCTTAATGTATGCTAGTAACTGCTGAGTTGGGTGGAGAAGCTTCCTGATGGAAAATTGTCCCTCCATTAAAAAAAAAGAAAAGAAAAGAAAAGAAAAGAAAAGAAAAGAAAAGAAAAGAAAAGAAAAGAAAAGAAAAGAAAAGAAAAGAAAAGAAAAGAAAAGAAAAGAAAAGAGGAGGTGCTTGGAAAGATAAAGGGCAATTCAGTCCTTTGAATGCTCATATCATAAAACTGAATACGAAATAATTACCGTAAATGAGGCAACTAGTTCCTACACCCTCTGCAACCTGGATGACATCCTTCTGTGTCATCAAAATAAAAGTTACTTGCAGAAAACACATCACTTACTACCTTATCTCAGTTACCCAAGCTCACACATACAAAAGAAGGCCAAAGTCTTCTAAATTAGTTCTCTCCACAAAGGAATTTAACTCTGCAAAGATTTTAAGTCTATTTCTTTCTCCAAAACTACTGGCAGTAGGACAGGCGTGATTTTATCCCTAAACAGGGTGTTCCTTAGGCTCTTTGCCAATTTAATTGGCTTATTCATATCCTTCCCTTCCAGATTACCTCAGGGTGATTTACATGTTGGAGGCCTATAAACACTGATGAATCAGTACATGAAAACCAAAAACATTGTTCAGTGTCTGACAGGGTCCTCACTGGTTTTCACCTCCAAAGTAATTTTTCTCACTGGAACGACCTAACGTCATCAACCTCTGACATCATTCTAATGCTATACAGAAAAAAGAGTTGCTAAAATACAGTGGCACTAATGTAATTTGGTTTTTACCAGTGTTTCCAGGTACTCTGTAGGAGCAAGCAACAGGTGAGGTTTTCAAATGGGAAGATACAAATGTTCCCAGTCTGGTTTCTTCAGTTGACTGGCCATTTTGAAGACTGTCTCCTCCTGATTTTTCATCAATAAGTCACTGTGACTGAGCTCTAAAGAAATGCAAATACAAAGACAATTAAATTTCCTCTCTCTGAGAAACATAACTTTTGTTGTAGCTGTTCAACATCTACACTAACATGGTTTTATTTAGAAAGAGCTGGTGGACTTTCAGTGAATTCAAAACAATTTCCTTCACATGTTAAACCTGAACTACACCTCTAAGAAATATTTTGCAGGCCAATTAAGGACAACTTTACCCCCACCAAATACAGAAACAAGCAAAGATTTGTATTTATGAATAAACAAAGAGCTGAAAGAGGTTCATTTTGCCTTTTTGTTGATTAAAGTCTTCGACTTGCATGTATCTCCTTTTGTGACATGAACACTTTCATAGAATCATAGAACGGTTTGGGTCGGAAGGGACCTTAAAGATCATCTAGTTACAACTCCACTAGACCCCATTCAACCCGGCCTTGATAAAATGGTTTTGATAAAATGCACTAGAAAGCTTTAGAGAACACACTTCTCTACAACTTTGGTAACAATTTAATAAATTTTGCCGCAGTATTCTCACAAAAAGCAGTCACTCCATCATCCTCTCGGGAATTACCACAGCCCATATTCAAACACACTACATTTTCTCCTTACATTATATGTCCCTGCAGTGCCTTTCCCAAGCAAGCTCCCTGCTTCTAGACCAGACCTATTACTGACTATGCAGCCACTCACGGAAATGCAGTACCCTTCTGATAAGTTCCCATTTTGTTTTCCAAAAAAATTTCCATGCTTAACACCAATCTCCCTAAGATCATCAAACAGCACTTTTTAATCCATTTCACAGTAAGATTTCCATAATGTCTTTAAAAGCCGCAGATTGCTTCATAAGGCAGTCCTCACCATTCTGGTACTTGTTTTCACAAGGACTTTTGCATATCAGCTGCTAATAAAGTCAGTATTCTTAATAACAGAGTCCACAGAGTTAAATACCTGCCGGAGGATGAACACTTCTCTACCATTACAGCTGAAATATTTCAAAGTCCAGCACTTTTAAAACAATGCAAATGCCTTAAAACTAGTTTCCCTGTTCACACTGGCAGTTGTGGTTACAGGTGTCATGCACTTATTAGCTCTGCTTAGATATTAAAACTTGCACACAAATTCACTCATATTTGCATTCACTGACTGTGTTTATCTACAAAAAATCTGCAATACATTTGTCATGCCCACGTTGACTCTATATAACATGTTCATACAGAAGTTCCAAGCAACATCACAGAATTATTACAGTCCATATATGTAAATGCAAGTGAGCCACTGCATGAAGTTTTTAATATATAATACAGGAAAGCAAACGTGTAATGAAATGGTGGGAAGAATGAGGGGTGAACTCCCTAGAATTAAAGCATATATATACATAATTTTTATAAACAGCAGGAATATTTCACTCCTACTGAATACTTTAAAAACACAAACCAGTAAATAGGATTTAGGTCTCACAAGAAGTCCATTTTAGGACCTGATCATTTAGAGTACTAGAGAAGCATTGCCTAACCGAGGGAAATAAATTGAGCCCACACTCCACACTCACTGCAGGAAAGTGGAGAGCTGGCAGCTCTTTGAATTCTTCCTCTTTGATCCACAATGAAAAATGATAATAAGGGTGTGCGTACTCGCCCTTGTCTAGTTTTCACTTTCTTCAAGAAAAAGAGTTATGCTGATTCAGGGCTCCAGCCGTGGCCCAGGAGAATTTTGTCCTTATACTCCTCACATATTAAAACTCTACTTTTTAAAAAGTTCTCGAGATTTTCTTTCCCTTTCCTTAATTCAATCAATTCTAGTAACAGACGCTTCTTTGTTGCTTGTCACCAAAGTATTTTAAGCACTTTGAATCCTGTCTCATTTTAGACTTGTTTCTAAAGGAGTCAGATCTGGCCTTCAGCTCTTTGTTTTTCTTTCAAAACCTTATTGAACGAGTTGTGCTCCTCTGTGTTCACTTCAAGGACACCACGTTTTCTTTTGTCATGGTAACTCTCACACTGGAATGCCTCAAACAATCAAATGCAAAAATAAAACTATATTTTCCATTTATTATGTTTAATAGCATCCCGATGACTGTGAGTTTCAGATAACCACTCAAAAGGACATGCTGGGGGTCACAATGCAGAAAATGAGGCTGAACCCTTGCAAACTGTAGCTCAGGCAAGAAAAGCAGTGCATTTTTTTCAGGAATGTCCAGGTTATGACTGTATTTACAGCTTATGTTGCAGCAGGGATTGACAGCTGCAGTAGGTCTGGCCTGCTCATCCACAGTGGGCCCACTTCCCTATAACATTAAATGTAAGCATGTGTTTTGTGAGCATGGGTATTGTATAGAAAACCTGCTTCTGCTTCCACCCAAGTCAACAGGAAAACAAAACAGTCTAGGAGTCAGAGCGTTCCCTTCTTTACTTTTATTTAAATGTCAACCAGTGTTTTATGTGGTTGTTTATTAAATAATAATACTACAATAATGCCCAGAGGCTCCAATTAAGACTGGGAAGTCGCTGCAGTGGGATTGTGCAAAGGCAGAGGAAGGGACGGCGGGCTGGGAACTGGACGGCTCCCCAGCGGCGAGGAGCAGGGGCTGGGAGCTGGCTCCTCTCGGCAGGCGGGCAGGACTGCTCCCAGCACTCCCCGCCACCGGCAGCAGCAAAGCCTTTTGTTTGCGTGGGAGTTTGATGTTACTCTGGTTTGGGGGTTTTATTCGTTTGGGGCTTTTTTAATGTCAAGACATAGAACAACCAGGAAGACATACAAAGAGGTTTTCTTCAAAGCAGCTGAGGGAAAAAGAAAAGTGTATGTAGCTGTATATGCTAATTCTTATTAATTAAAACCAGAGTGCAGTGCTGGAGCTGTGCACAGGCTTTATTAGCTAATATTAAAACAAAGGGTTGATCGCCTTCCACAGAAATTTCACCTTGGCAAAGCTCTGTTTGCTGCAGTGGAGATACTCCTCGCTTCACACCAGTGTGAGCACAGGATCAGGCCAGGAGCCCTCAGAAAGGAATCAAAAGCTGATAACAAAACAAAAGGACAAACAGGAGGCACACGGGGAGGACAATCCTAAGGAGTGGGATAAGGGCAAGCATGTTGCTCTTGGCAGAAAGCAACTGGCAAAATTAATTGCGTAGTCGGTCTCTTGCTCAGTTTTTTGTTTTGTTATGAAACAGGATTTGTTTTTATTATAGAGGAACAGGATGCATTTCAGGAGAAGAATCTGAGCTGGGTAGGTGTTATGGCAAAAGTACATTTTATGGGGAGATTTGAATGAAGGCACTGTGGATTTGGTTCACAAGGTGGGTGCAGTTGTTCCAAGCCTGAAGAAAAAAGGGCAGCATGAGTGAAAGTCCCCTGAGGAAAGCAGGAGGAGGGAATGAAGGAGGGAAGGAAGTTATTAGAGGAAAGCTGGACTGAACCAGAATGTGTGGGATTGACACAAACCCCAAATTAATGCATCAGCAGAAGAATGCCAGGCCCCAAAGGTGAGGCCTGAAACCAAAGGGATGAACAACCCAAGAACATCCAAGAAGGGGCACAAAGGAGGTGAGATGCTCCTGGTTAGTGAGGAAAAAGGGTGAGGAGGGCAGTGAAAACTTTGTCTCCTGAAATGGTGAACAGAGAGACCCTGAACTGCGGGTGGAAAGAAGAAACTAAAGATTTTCTGGGAGAGAGTTCTAGAAAGTTGGTAATTTATGAGCATCTTCAAGCCGGAGGTGACCTAAGTCTGGGGAAGAATTTTGGAAACAAGGTCTGAGGTGGAGAAACACGTCGTTGGAAATACTTCACAGAAGAACAACCATGACTTAAAACCAACTTTCATAGGAAAGAGAAAAAGGAGCAGATCAGCTTGAAGGATGACAGAGTTAGCAGTGGTGATGGAGAAAGGACAAGGAGTGGATTTGCCAGCAGAAGATGGGTGCTGTCTTTTGTTTTACAAACGGAAAAGGTATGCTAAATGAGAAGTACTGTAAGGGATAGGCAGAGGGGAACAGAGGGGTGATTGATCAGAGGTGGAGAAGTAGGTTAAGCCATAGGAGTGTACAGGTGGTAGAGCACACACACATAGCACGTGCCTAGGAGATCAAGGAGCATCCTGGAGGTCAGCTGCAGTGGGAGGGAGGAAGTTTTTGAGAACAAAATGTAGCCAGGTACTATCTGAAAAATACAGAAGGATGGTTAAGACAGGTAAGATAGTAACAGAGGAGTTGAACCCTTAGTAAACAATCTGGAAAAACAGGAGTTTTAACTCAAGTCCCCAGTTCTTCATTGTTCTAGGCAGAAAATTGAGCTTAATAAAAGCAAAATTTTCAGCTGGCTTCCACGCTAAATTTCAAAAGAGGCAACAGGTCTGCAGTGGAAAGTACCTGCCCATTTCTTATGTGTTGCTAGTGAACAGAATGAACAGTGTCTCAAACATCCTCCTAGTCCTGAGGAAGTCAATAGGAAATAGTTAATACAGCTCTGTTGTCACTCTGTCCTGTGCTGGCTTGTTCACTAACATACTGGCACAGAAGAAAAGCCTGACCTTCACTGTCTCTCAGCCCAGCACAGCTGTGTAAGCTCATGGAGGATCCAGGCTCCAGTCCACTGCAAAAATGGAGAGGTGTTCACAGCTCAGCGCATTTGACTTCAGTGGCTCTTAATTTACATGTTCAGTATTACTCACATTATTACTATTTGGTCTGTAATTTTTTCGCATTCCAGCTCAATGTATTTTTAGTTGACTCAATTCTACTCTCCAATTATTATGCAATACCATGCTGCTCCTTTACCCTTAGAATCAATTATGAAAAGTTCTTTTACAAGGATGTAAGAGAACATTTTGGAAAAAAAAATCTTTTCATAAGAAGTACAGTTTTCCTTTCTGCTAAAGCACTGTGCCAGGCTTTTTTTTAAGATCAAGAGCAAAGCAGAGTTTAACATGGTGCAGTGTTTGTCCAAAATCCCGGCAGGGAAAATTATATGTGAAGTTTAAAAATGAGAATTCTTAACAATAGTAAAAGGGAGGAAGAAAAGTGATAGGCACAATGTAAACGTTTGTGTATAAAAATGTCTGACATTGGGGGGTAAGGGTATTCAGGACATGGTGATGTAAGGCAATCTTTCTTTAGGTTGCAGTAGCATTTCCAGTACCGCATGACACTGCCCTCCTTATACACCATTACTTTTTTTGGTGATCATGCACAAGGTTGTGGCTGACAAGAGATACAAAAGAGTACTGATCCATGCTTTGCTAGTTGATGCTTTCCTGAAATCATTAAAGTAATTGCAGTAGTCAGAGCTGCAAAATTTTACTCAGTGCTTCCTAATGATTCTATATCCAGGTCTGTTAGCACAATTCATGCATATACACCAGTGAGTCTAGTAATTTTCTTTTTATAGCTTCAATATATTATTCTGAATATAGGTGAACTGACTCAAATGGGTTATTCCTGCTTCACATCCTTGCAAGTTGTCACATTTTAACTCCAGCCAGTGACTAAGGACCACACAGCCACTCACTGACCCTCCCCTGGTGGGATGGGGCAGGGAATTGGAAAGGTAAAAGTGAGAAAACTCATGGACTGAGATAAAGGCATTTTACTAGGGAAAGCAAAAGCTGCACACGCAAGCAATGCAAAACAAGGAAGTCATTCACTGCTTCCCTTGAGCAGGCCAGTGTTCAGACCTCCCTAGGAAAGCAGGGCCCCATCACACCCAACAGTGACTTGGGAAGGCAAATAGTGTGACTGTGAATTCCTCCCCCCCCACCCCCCCCACCCCTTCATCTTCCCCAGCTTTATATGCTGAGCATGATGCCACATGATGTGGAATGTCCCCTTCATCAGCTGGGGTCAGCTGTCCTGGCTGTGTCCTCTCCTAACTCCCTATGCACCCCCAGTCTCCTCATTGGTGGGATAAGAAGCAGATNCCAACAGTGACTTGGGAAGGCAAATAGTGTGACTGTGAATTCCTCCCCCCCCACCCCCCCCACCCCTTCATCTTCCCCAGCTTTATATGCTGAGCATGATGCCACATGATGTGGAATGTCCCCTTCATCAGCTGGGGTCAGCTGTCCTGGCTGTGTCCTCTCCTAACTCCCTATGCACCCCCAGTCTCCTCATTGGTGGGATAAGAAGCAGATAAGACCTTGATGCTGTGCAAGCACTGCCCAGCAAAAATGAAAATATCCCTGTGTTATCAGCACTGTTTTAGTCGCAAATCCAAAACCTACCCCACACCAGCTACTGCAAAGAAAACCAACTCCATCTCAGCCAAAAACAGCACACCAGTAAAATGTTTAATTCCACTGTGACTTTGTTGTCACTTTGTATTACAAAACCTCCTGGGTTATTCCAATAGTCTCACCTCACTGAAAGCATCAATACCATAGAATCCCTTTTTGTATAAGCCTTACCTAAAGCCCACCTAACCCGCAACTAAAGACTGGGGTTTATTTTCACCCATACTAGTGCTACCGGAAGAGTGTTCTGGAAACTGATTCCTCTGATTCCTTATAAACCTTCCTCTTATTTCCAGTTTGGGTGAAGTAACTGACAGTTCCTGTATCAACACAGTCTTCATCACTAAAATAGATCTCCCGAACTTATTTCTTCCTTGTGCTTTTAGTGAAAAATCATAGACTTCAACAATTAGTAGGGGTAATAACATTTAAATAATAACACTTTCATTTCCTGGGGCTAATTTTTCCATTTATATTTATATTATTCTAATCAGCTCAGTTACCTTTTCCTTTACAGATCCTGATTTTAATTAATCTTTCCTGCATATGTGGAAGTATATACAGTATTTTAGAGGAAACAGGTGTTTTGAATGTCTTTTATATTGGGAAATATATTCTGTACTTCTGCTGGAAATACCTTAGCTCAGGCCTAAGAAAGAGATTTGTCCTATTGAAAGTCAGTGCATGTTGCAGGTTCAGATCATAATTTTTGGTACAGTTAATCAGCATAAGTCAGCATCTAAAGAAGCAGAGCTGACGTTCATTGACCTCTGCCTTTCATTCCTGTTCCTGTGTATCTTTTCCCTTTGGCCAGCACTGTCTACATTCCTACATAGCAAAGCAGACTGAGAAATTTACTCCAGTTTTCTTTCAGCTGTTTTTTCCACCTTACGATTCCTGTACTAACCTCCATTTTTTTCAACTTAACTAATTCCTTCTCACTTGGCACCATACAAACACTTCACTGACATCATGGCAGATAACCACCACTGCATTTTGCTCACAAAATCCACAACCACAGCATGTGCCTAATACATAAGTAAGTACCCATGTTCAAATTCAAGTGGCAGGACACCACTTAAAGTGAGTTTTGTTCACTTGGGGTGAAATGAACAAGCCCTAGAAACTGTTCAGCTAATCAGTGGGTCCGTGCTGGCAAGCACGACTGGTTAACGAGAAATGAGGCACGTGGGAAGTGGGAAGCATACGGTTAGATGGCATAGAAGAAAAGATAGGGACTGTGATGTGGATCCTGCATCAAATTAATAGGATGTGTCAAGGAAAAAGAAGAGGAAGCGAAGTCAAGATAGTATATAAAGAGAATGAGAGGAAGAAAAAGAAAAGAAAAGAAAAGAAAAGAAAAGAAAAGAAAAGAAAAGAAAAGAAAAGAAAAGAAAAGAAAAGAAAAGAAAAGAAAAGAAAAGAAAAGAAAAGAAAAGAAAAGAAAAGAAAAGAAAAGAAAAGAAAAGAAAAGAAAAGAAAAGAAAAGAAAAGAAAAGAAAAGAAAAGAAAAGAAAAGAAAAGAAAAGAAAAGAAAAGAAAAGAAAAGAAAAGAAAAGAAAAGAAAAGAAAAGAAAAGAAAAGAAAAGAAAAGAAAAGAAAAGAAAAGAAAAGAAAAGAAAAGAAAAGAAAAGAAAAGAAAAGAAAAGAAAAGAAAAGAAAAGAAAAGAAAAGAAAAGAAAAGAAAAGAAAAGAAAAGAAAAGAAAAGAAAAGAAAAGAAAAGAAAAGAAAAGAAAAGAAAAGAAAAGAAAAGAAAAGAAAAGAAAAGAAAAGAAAAGAAAAGAAAAGAAAAGAAAAGAAAAGAAAAGAAAAGAAAAGAAAAGAAAAGAAAAGAAAAGAAAAGAAAAGAAAAGAAAAGAAAAGAAAAGAAAAGAAAAGAAAAGAAAAGAAAAGAAAAGAAAAGAAAAGAAAAGAAAAGAAAAGAAAAGAAAAGAAAAGAAAAGAAAAGAAAAGAAAAGAAAAGAAAAGAAAAGAAAAGAAAAGAAAAGAAAAGAACAATGGGGAAATGGAGCAATGGCACAAGGAAGGGGAAGAAAAGAGAATGCACAAAGCCGAACATTGGGTCCACTATGATATTTCCATCACCATCCCAAAGCAGTACACTGAAATGGTTACTTTCCCACCTCAGTCAGGGCTGTACAGAGGTCAAAATATTGTCCTGAGTCAGGACTTGCCTTTTTAACAGGTGTCATGCTTGAAGTACAGATTCAATAAAATCTAGCACGACAGTTAAGAATAAGCTTTCCCATTCCCAGTATTAATAAAATTTGTGGGTACTACTTTAAAAATATGCTATATAAATTATAATATATAATTTTAAAGGCACCCCCTGTAGCACATAATGGGGCACTGCAAAATTGGTTATATAATAAGTAAGTAGAAGAAAGAACAATATAAACAGTGGTTTGCAGCCTCGACGCTATGGTGTTTCCTGCCACAATGAAAGTAAAAACACATGTTCCCTGACAACCATCAAGCACTTTGTCACTGCTGTTGGACATTTTGCTGCCTTAGGGCTTGTCTACATGCAAAGCTATGTTGGTTTGGCTGGGTTTAATTTGCTGCAAAGAGCTGTGTGAATTCTTATTTTGACCTAAATCAGACTTGCTTCAGTTTAATTCAACAAATTAAAGGTCAGATAAAAGCCAAGTAACTCTGTTGATTAGGACAATCACAGTTCTAATCGATTGCTTACAATTATAGTGCTGCCTGTGCTGGCAAAAGCTGGCTTTCTAGTAGCTTATCTTGATGAAGTTTCACCTGATTCTTCAGACTGTCTTAATTGACTTAAGTTGTGCCTGAATGGTCCTTAGGATTTAGTGCCAGATGGTTAATGTAACAATCGCTGCTGCTGTTGAATGCAGAATATATATGTAAAATAATAATTTCAATGGGAAAGCACTGGTTACTCTGAAATTTATCTTTTTTTTCCACTACCACACCCAAACACAGGCACTTCTCAGCATACAGGTGATGGTAGAAGCAGGGCATAGGGCACTCCAAACTAAAGAGGTGCATCATACACACACTGAGAGACACTTGGGGTTTCCTTGATTCGAAGCCTGCAAGAGCAATTTTGCCTTAGTCTTGCTGGGTGAAGTGCTTGGTAAGAATTTTTAACATGGGTGCCCCAACACAGGGAAACCTGTATGCTTAGGGAAATGTAATGGAAATGAAGAATTAAATGAATGGAAAACCAGCCAGCATTATTCCAAAGAAGAGTGTCCACAGAAGTAGTTATACCGGTACAGTAATAGTAGGACAATTGTAACACTGTAATAACATCAGTACATTTCCTGAGTCTTGCTGCAGAGAAGCAGAACTTGTCTTAGTTTTAGAAAGGCTTGTCAGCATCCTCATTTCCAAGGAAATACTCTAAGTACTTCCTCTTCAGAGGAACAGCTCACAGCAGAGGATTCATTTTGCGATTTTCCAGTACTAACTTTAGGCCAAGGCAACTGAGGTAAGGTAAACTTCACCTAACTGCTCCAACATTGTCCTGACCTACCTGTCGCAGAAAACAAATCGTTTGTTGAGAAGGCTGGCTCTGCTAGGTCACGCCACCACCTGAAACCTCAGCTATCCCAAGAGCAGCACAACCACACTGCCAGCACAATCAGATTGGTGTTTAGACTGACTGACTGGGTGCCGCTATGGCTTAATTAACGATATCTGCCACACACCAAACATGTACAGCAAACCCTGCTTCCAAAGGATGGTAAGGTTTGTGGGCATTTTTTATGCCCTTAGAGAAAGCCTAGCTTACGCTTCAGAACACAATCAAAACACGTCAAAGTGTTAAAACTTTATGAGGGCATATTCACCAATTTATCTTTTAAAGACAACCTGTCTTTGTGTTCGTGGTTAAATTAAAAATATTAGATACAGAAAACCTGAAAGTTACATATATTTGGGGATTATCAACCTCTGTTAGCTTTCCCACTGTGGTGACCTGTAGCACAGTTTGTTTCAATCAGGAAGCTGCACAGGAAAGAGCTGTGCTCTTCCCAGCAGCAGCTTTGTAGTTCTTTCAACCTCTTCCCTCACCACCCTCCTTAAGCAAGAATGTGCTTTATGCAACTGCAAGGAAACCACTCGGCTACGCCGTGACACAGATTCCGACATCGTGAGGCCTTTCCATGCGTGTCCTTAGCTGTCACCTCGGACTCCCGCAGGGTCCCTGCTCTGCCCTCACCATGGAGGCCACTAAATGTACTTTGCCCCCGATTGCACAAGCAAACAAGCGCCACGCGAACGTACATCCGCCGCCAGACCCGCCCGCCACCTGCGGTAACAGGAGGCCGGGCAGGACTATCGCCCCATTTGTGTCCCCGCGCCCAAGGGGAGCCCGCCGATCCGTCCCCAGGGTCCCGCCGCGTCCTACATCCACACCCCAACCCGCACCCTCCCAGGGGGGATTTAAACCAGAACCCGGAAGCCTGCCCTGCCGGCGCGGTGCACGCCGGGAGTTGCAGTCCTAGTTCCCCA